>SJYX01010532.1:265733-278307 GCA_006410675.1 Oreotragus oreotragus | reverse complement strand
TCAGTTCAGTTCAGTCGCTCAGTCGTGTCCGACTCTTTGCGACCCCATGAATCGCAGCACGCCAGGCCTCCCTATCCATCACCATCTCCCGGAGTTCACTCAGACTCACGTCCATCGAGTCCGTGATGCCATCCAGCCATCTCATCCTCGGTCATCCCCTGCTCCTCCTGCCCCCAATCCCTCCCAGCATCAGAGTCTTTTCCAATGAGTCAACTCTTCGCATGAGGTGGCCAGAGTACTGGAGTTTCAGCTTTAGCATCATTCCTTCCAAAGAAATCCCAGGGTTGATCTCCTTCAGAATGGACTGGTTGGATCTCCTTGCAGTCCAAGGGACTCTCACAGACCCTCAAAAAATAGATGTTTCAATTCAATAGATTAGTAGAGGAATTCTCACAGCAGTTTTGGGATAAGGGGAAGACTCACTTGTTTTAAAATTGAAAGTAAGAGGGCAAGCAGGGTAGAAAGCAGAAAGCTTCTTCTCCTAAATGTATTTTAAATTCGAGATGTTGTAATAATGGCCTTTCTTTACATAAGCACCTGCACCTCTGTTGGAAACATGTTATTAGAAATGCAGTTACAAACCAATGAAGGAAAGTGACTGAAATCTCTCTTTTATTCTATTAGAACACTTAGTGCAATATTATGGAAAGGGCATAATATTACACAGGAAGTCTAGAAAAGAATAAAATCCAGTCCCAGGATGTTGGAACCCTTCCCTGACCCCTAAAAACAAAGGCTTTGCAATCAACACTTTAATACTTTGTATTTGGGTATCAGATTTGTGGATTACTGAAATGGAGCCTGAAGAAAATAGGTCAGTGGAGAAGAGGTATGAGGTTAGGTAGTTAATTCTCTTTCTGATCAAATTTAGAATATATTTCTTAGCTCTTTGTCTCCAAGTTGGGAATTATATTCAAATGTGAAAGAAATAAATATTGATTGAACACAGATGGTAAGCATTTTAATATTACTAGTCCAAAAGAATGAAGTACTACCTCATGAATTTCTCCACAATGTAATCTCTATTTATTATCAGATATTTTAATGTATTCAGTTCCACTCCAGGAATGCATTTTCACCACTTTGTAAATATCAGATAGTAGGTGTGAGTCCATAATTAATTCACAGAGAAGAAAACTAGAATGTGAAGAAGTTGGCCTTTTCCTGGGAATTCCAGCAAATTATTGTGGAGATTAGAAACTGGACACTAATCACAATGGTCAGAGAAAGAAATGTTTTATCAAATTCAGCTACTAATGACTCATCTCCATGTTTCAAGGAACAAATTATGATTCTTCATACCGAAGTTTTCTAAGTTTGAGATGTTAGTGTAAAATGCACATTACTGACTGTTTCTCCCTCCTAGCTGTCTTAGAAATCTCTGCTAAAGGAACTTTCCAGGATACTTTATTTTATTAAGAATCCTTATTTTTTTAAACAAGCTAAACTTTAATAACTATTTCTTTACTGTTTATTAATTACTAGTATATTAGTCACCAGCTCCCATAGATCATTGTTTTTTCATTTTACATTTTAATCTTAATAAAAATAATACTTGACCAGTATTAAGTTTCTTAAGGAACTTAGAGAAACTTTCCTTAAATAGACTCCAAGTCATGGCTAGCCCACCTTAGGGACAGACAAAGCTTCTCCTATCATTCCTTCAACAAATGTTTACCAAACACTTATCAAATGGCATCCTCTACTTTCTTGGGGGTAAAGCAATGAACAAAATAGGGAAAAATTCTGCTTCCATAGACCACATTTTAGGTAAAAGAGAGGCATCCAATAAGATTTATTTTAAAAAATGAAAACATACAGGAGGTTAGATAGTAATACTTGCTAAGGAAAGAGATAAAACAATACAGCAATAGGCAGTATATCAGGTGAGAGGGAAACAGTATTTGAAATTTAAGCTAACATCTGACTCCACGAGAGTAACAATGGAGGCTTGAAGAGTAAAATATCTTTAATATACTGAGAGAAAAATAACTGACAATGTAAAATTTTATACACAGCAATATTATTCTTCAAATATAGAGTGGAAAAGTACATTTTTATGTTATAAAAAACTGAGACTATTCAAAGTTAATTCAAGATTAACTTCTAGGAATGGGAGAGGAAAGAGAGGAAAGAGTGGCCTCATGAACCTGCAACAGATAACAATTATAACACATGGGGGGGAAATTTAAATAAAATTATTTAAATTCACTAAGAAATATCTAAAAGCATAAACAAACTCAAGAAAACTACAAGCACAAGAAGGACGAAGAGTTTTGAACTCACAGAATGAAAACAACAGACCCAAATTTAGAAACTAAACTTCCCAGATCCCTGACTCAAAGCTAAACTATTCATGTGTTGTGGGGAAACCACAGAAAAGCAGACAGAACGCAGAGAGAAGTCTATTCTTGTAAATAGAGTGATGTTGAGCTGAATATGTGAATTTAATCCCCTTCTTAAAGGGATGCATTCCAAATTTTGGGATGATCAAGTAACAGAAATCTCAAGGTCAGGATATAGATTCCAAAGCAAACAGAATGTAGATTGCACAGCAAACAAATTACTTGTATTGTATCCTTAGACTCTTCCCTTGCTTTTTTGCCCTGTTCTTGTTTCTTTGCCCTCCTTTTTAACCAAGTCCTCTGTAGGTTTCTCCTATGTCCTATTCTATTGGCCATGATCCAAGTATTTAGGCATTTATGGAGGCTTCACCACAGAGAGAATTATCATGTCTATAAATATGTTGAAAGAACTAAAGGAAAACATGGTATCAATGATTAAGAAGATAGGCTATCTCAAAAGCAAAGCAAAGTGAAGTCGCTCAGTCACGTCCGACTCTTTGCGGCCCCATAGACTGTAGCCTACAAGGCTCCTCTGTCCATGGGATTTTCCAGGCAATAGTACTGGAGTGGATTGCCATTTCCTTCTCCAGGGGATCTTCCCAACCCAGGGCTCAAACCCAGGTCTCCTGCATTGTAGACAGACGCTTTACCATCTGAGCCACCAGGGAAGTCAGGCTATCTCAATAAACTTTTAAATAATAATTAAATGATAATTATCAAGCTGCAAAGTACAAATATTAAAGTTATAAAATCTCTGGATGAACACTACAGCAGCCTGGAGATGGTAGAAAAACAAGGAGAACGTAAGGAGTGCAACTGTAGTTAGAAAAACAGAAAAACAGTAAGACTAAAGAAAAGTAAATTGCTATCTCAATAAACTTTTAAATAATAATTAAATGATAATTATCAAGCTGCAAAGTACAAATATTAAAGTTATAAAATCTCTGGATGAACACTACAGCAGCCTGGAGATGGTAGAAAAACAAGGAGAACGTAAGGAGTGCAACTGTAGTTAGAAAAACAGAAAAACAGTAAGACTAAAGAAAAGTAAATAGAACCATAGGATCCAATGGGACAGTAAAAATTAGTGTAACACATGAGTAGCTGGAATCACAGGAAAAGAGAGAGAAAAAAGGGCAGAAAAAATATTTGAAGAAACAATGGCTGAAAACTTTGAACAAAATTGATGAAAAATTTTACATATCTAAGCAACTCAATAACTCAAGCAAGAAAAGCACAAAGACATCCCCTCCTAGACATGCTGTAGTCAGATTGCTGAAAGTCAAAGACAAAGGGAAAACCTCAAAATCAACCATAGAAAAATTACACCTATATAGAATAATAAAAAGATCAAGAGCTGACTTCTCAGAAACTGTGAAAGCCAGAAGACATTGGAACAACATGAAAAGGGCTGCAGAAAAGAAAAATGCTATCAGCCAACAATTTTAAGTTCAATGAAGCTTATCTTTAAAACCACAGTTTAAAAATCATACAAAAATTTCAATCATTACAAAAATAAATATATAACTAATGAAATTCAAAATGTAATCCTATTTTTTTTTAAAGTCTATACTAGGTAAGAATAGAGATGATGACTTTAATCTCAAACAGAAAACATTGGTACACTATGATAAAATAATGTAAGTTTTCTTTTTCCTATAGCATTTTTAGGTTCACTGCAAAACTAAAAGTTTCTTTTCCCTTCCTCCTGCTAGAAACATGAGGGGAAATTTCTCTGATATTTACTGTGAAAATCTCTTTGAGCACTTGGAGATAAAGCTGCAAAAGAATGGGGCTCCTCTATCAGTGGGACTTCCTGGAGTTTTTAATTCTCAACTTTGTCCACACTGAGCTTCCAGCAATTCATTAATTGTATTTCAGGTTTTCCTACCACAGCACTGCTTCCAACAGAAATTTCTGTTCCAATTTACTGTGATTCTCTGTGTCTTCCTGTCTGTCTTTTCAACTTGGGAGGCAATCACCTTCTTTGTGATTTTACTTTTCTTACATGTCTAAGAAGAGTTGATGATTTTTCAGTTTGTTTGGCTTTGAACTTATTAGGACAGAGTGATCACTTCTGGACTCCTTATATACAGAATTGAAAGTGTACTTTCCTTTTCAGATTGAGAACCAGACAAAGATACCTGCTGTCCTTGCTTCTATTCGACACTATATTGGCTGACCAAGCCAGTTAATAATGAAAAGGGAATAAATAAAAAGGATAAAACTGATAAATTGGACTACATTAAAATGAAAAACTTCTGATAATCCAAAATACCATTAAAGAGTGAAAATGCAAGTTATTGAATAACAGAAAATACATAATTCTAACCAAGTGTTCATATCAGGAATATGCTAAATATTTCTGCAAACCAGTAAGAAAGAGAGATGACCACAGAAAAAATGGACAAGAAACTTGAACAAGAAATTTAAAAAAAAAAGACTTTCAAATGACTAACAAACAGAAAAAAAATAGGTTCAACTTCATTAGTAATCAAGGAATTGCAAATTAAAGTCACAGTGAGTTCTCACTGTGTACTTATCAAATGACTAAAATGAAAACAGTGAAAATTCTTACACTCTGCTGCTAAGAATATAAATTGGTCAACAAATTGGAAAATCATTTGGCATTAACTACAAGGTTGAACATACACATATCCTGTTACTCAGCAATTCTGCTCTTAGGTATGTCCCCTCATATGCTTTAGGAGACATGTGCCAAATGTTCATAATAACAGTCATAACAGCCAAGTGCTGAAAACAACTCATGTCCATAAAAAGTAAATGGATAAAGAAGTTGTCATATATTCATTCAGTTGAATACCAAAAAGCAATGACAAGGAAGAACTGTAGAAATAATTAGGATTGTGTTGTTTTTTCACTAAGTCATGTCAGACTCTTTTGGTTCCAATGACACCCTTTTTCTTTGATTTGCCTTTTTATTATGGACATTTCAAACATACACAACACAAAAGCAGAGAGATTAGGGCAAATCAAAATGTAGTCACCATATAACTGTTTCTGTCTTTTCATTTTGACTTTTCTTAAAATTTCACATCTGGTTACTTTTTAAATTGGAGAATGATTGCTTTACAATATTGTTAGTTTCTGACATACATCAACATGAATCAGCCATAGCTATACATATGTCCCCTCCCACTTGAACCTCCCTTTCACCTCTCATCCCATCCCACTTCTCTACCCTGTCACAAAGCACTGGGTTTGAGCGCCCTTCATTATACAGCAAATTCTCACTGTTTGTCTTTTACACATGGTAAAGATCAGCGCTGGGTGTTCTTTGGAAGGACTGATGCTAAAGCTGAAACTCCAGTACTTTGGCCACCTCATGCGAAGAGTTGACTCATTGGAAAAGACTCTGATGCTGGGGGGAGTTGGGGGCAGGAGGAGAAGGGGACGACCGAGGATGAGATGGCTGGATGGCATCATGGACTCGATGGACGTGAGTCTGAGTGAACTCCGGGAGATGGTGATGGACAGGGAGGCCTGGCGTGCTGCGATTCATGGGGTCGCAAAGAGTCGGACACGACTGAGCGGCTGAACTGAACTGAATGTATGTGTGTCAGTGTTACTCCCAATTCGTCCCTCCCTCTCCTTCCCTCACTGTGTCCACAAGTCTGTACTCTATGTCTGTGTCTCCATTGCTGGCCTGCAAATAGTTTCATCAGTACCATCTTTCTAGATTTCATATATATGTGTTAATATACAATATCTGTTTATCTTTTTCTGACTTACTTCATTCTGTATAATAGGCCCTAGGTTCATCTACCTCATTAGAACTGACTCAAATGCATTCCTTTTTATGGATGAGTAATATTCTACTGTATATATGTACTACAGTTTCTTTATCCATTCATCTGATGATGGACATCTAGGTTGCTTTTGTGTGTATGTCTTTTTTTCATTTTAGATACTTCTTGGTGACAGCATATCTTAAACCTCATTTTCTTTTCATTTAACTTAACATCTGTCTTCTAGTTGTGAGTTTAGCCTCTTCTCTCACTTTCTTCTTTTGTAAGTTTAATTTTTTTCTCTATATAGTTTTGAAAGTTGAGCATACTATTTATACTCGGTTGTTAGCCTTAAGATTTCAACGTGCAAACTTCTTTTAACATCTAAAATTTCTCACTATTTCAAACCTCTTCCCAAGCACAAATATTTTACCTTTAATTCCTATTATCTCTCCTTCTTTTTACATGTTAATTTTGCTCCATATTTATGTTCTATCTTGATTTAATTATTCAACTCAAATATTAGTATTTTTACAATCAAATCATTTTTTCCAGATTTACCTCTAAATTTCCCAGTTTTCTTGCTCATCAGTCCTTCTTGCCTCTCATGAGTCTTGGAAATTTTACTTTCTTCTTCAAGAACATCATGTGTATCAGCTTTAGTGCCATATAATTCACATACTGTATTAATTTCCTGGGGTTGCCATAACAAATTAACACTTAAATCAATGTAAATTTATTCTCTCATGGTACAGAGGCTAGAAATCTGAAATCAAGGTGTTGACAGGTCTTTGCTTCCTCCAGAGGCTTTAGGGCAAAAACCAATTTTTTCCTCTTCCAACTTCTGATAGCTTCCAATATTCCTTGGCTTGTGGAAACATAATTCATTCTCTGACTCCATTCATCTCGAGAACTTTATCTAATTACATCTGCAAATACCCTATTTCCAAATAAGGTCACATTATCAGGTTCCAGGTAGACATGAATTTGGGATGGGGGGACCTCATTCAAACCTCTACGCTTATCATGCAATTCAACCATTTGTACCCAATTAAGTGAACCTGAGCTTCTTAGGGGGTACTAGTGGTAAAGAACCCACTAGCCACTGAAGGAGACATAAACAGACAGGGATTCAATCCCTTAGTTGGGAAGATTCACTGGAAGAGGACAAAGCAACCCACTACAGTGTTCTTGCCTGTAGAATCCCTTGGACAAAGGAGACTGGTGTGCAACAGTCCATGGGGACGCAAAGAGTCAGACACAACTGAAGCCACTTAGCTTGCACACAAACGTACAATACAATGGGGATTTTTTGGATATTCAGAGTTTTGCAGCCATCACTACAATCTATTTTAGAACATTTTTCTCACTCCTTAAAAGAAACCCTATCCTCAAGCACATTTCCTAAATTTTCCTTTGCTATTGTGGTGTACTTAGTCACTCGGTTGTGTCCAACTCTTTGTGACCCCATGGGTCAGACTGTAGCCCACCAGGCTCCTCTGTCCATGGGATTCTCCAGGTAAGAATACTAGAGTGGGTTGCCATGCCTTCCTCCAGGGGATCTTCCCAGCCCAGGGATTGAACCCAGGTATCCCGCATTGCAGGCAGATTCTTTACTGTCTGAGCCCAAGTTTTCCTTTACCAAATACCTAGTGGTTGCAATTTTTTATTCTTTGTGTCTGAAAATGTCTTTATTTTTATTCTTAAAAATTTAGCATAGGTTATAGTTCTAGATTAATGTTTATTTTGCCTCAACAGTTTAAATAAATATCTATCCCGCATTGCAGGCAGATTCTTTACTGTCTGAGCCCAAGTTTTCCTTTACCAAATACCTAGTGGTTGCAATTTTTTATTCTTTGTGTCTGAAAATGTCTTTATTTTTATTCTTAAAAATTTAGCATAGGTTATAGTTCTAGATTAATGTTTATTTTGCCTCAACAGTTTAAATAAATATCCCCACCACATTCTGGATCTGTTATTGCTGCTAAGAAGTTTGCTGTTAGTCTAATTGTCTTTTTTTTTTTAATTGCATCTGATCTCTTATTTTTAAAATCTTCTCTTTACTTTTAGACTTCTCTCATTCTACCAAGGTTTATCCAAGTATGATTAGAATTTGTTGTGATTATCGAAATCTCTAAATTTGTGTATTTCATCACATTTAAGAAATTTTTCCACACATTGCCTGTTTCCATTCTTCCTACTCTGGCCTTAGTGAGGGTGGGTGGGAATTAACTTCTGGTTAGCCCAGCAGATTGCTATGTTCTGGTCCCTCTTATAGTGGAGGGACTTTCTGGGACAGCACTCTGATGGACGGTCAGCCAATTACAGATATGTGAAATTAGTTGAAGGGGAAACTGGAGAAACATGAATTCTTCAATATAAATCCATTCCATGCCACTAAGGGAAAACTCAAAATCTACCCTTTACTGAGAATGGTGGGCACAGTAAGCCATAATTTCCTATGAAAGACTGTGTTGCTGTATCATAAATGAAGAGAATTATGTTACTTATAAGAAGAATTAGAAATAATTGCTTAGCCTGTATATAAATATTAGAGTTTGGCAACTGATCTCTATTGATTATTTTCCTAAATGTTCTGAGTAAAGGTGCTTCAGAAATCTCATCAATCAAAGTGATGTTTTCAAAGAAAGCATGATATTAATTGAGCAATTATTGTAGCCAATATCCTAGTATATAATTCTAGTTAATCACTTGCCAGTTAATTATGGTTTTGACAATATTTCTCTTTCAATGAGCAACACTCAGGCTCAAAATAAAACATTATCTTATTCATTATGCAAGAAATGAATTCCTAAAATAGATGATTAAAATAAACTGCTACAAATCCAACTGTCTTAAATGGAAGTTATGTCTTTGTCATAAACCTTACTCAGGATATTTGGAAGCTATAATTTGAAAAACAGAAATCAAAAGTGTCTGAGGGCAGCAATCCATTTATCTGAACATTTTTACATGCATACTTTGATTTTCTCCCCCTACATAATAAAAGATATTTACATATGTCTGGCAGAAGTTATTGGTGGATTAATCTGTTTTTTCCTTCTGTATTTTCCCTTCTTCCTTTCCAAGAAGGTGGACAGGCTCTCTCTAATATCCTTCCCTCAGTGTGGTGGCTGCTGCCAGGGCTGCCCACAGACATCCCTAAACATACTCAAATGGGAAACTCAGATAAGGAGAGTCCATGTGCTGGCAGAACAACCATTCCAAGGCCTGGAACCCATATTTCTGAACTGGTTTGCCAGGGAGGCTGAAGAATTACCTTTTATGGTAACTTCTTGTTTCTGGATGCTGATGTGGCTGGAAATATAGAAGGCAGTGACCCTCCAACCTGATGGATATTTCCCTTTACAGGGCCTGCTAAGATCCCAGAGATTGGATATGTGTCTGTCAGATACAAGGTAGGCAGTGGAGAGCTGCACCTTCACATTTGTGTCATTGCCCATGCATTTATGTGCTGCTTTTACTTTGCTTCAGAAGTAAACAGAGTCTGGATTATAGTTCTTATCTATCCTCAAACCCAAACCTGACTCCACAGGGATATTTGTAGGGTGGCTGGGAGGCAATCTTTTGTGAACGTCTATAACCAGCAGATATACCACACTAGTTCTCCTGGAGTCCCCTTGAGGGTATGTGTGTATGTGTTCATCTGTGTTTGCACTGGGGGTGGGACATGGATTTTGGTGGGGGAAGCAGTTTGGGGAAGGAGGGAGAATTCCGGAAAATCTACATCCTGCTCCCTGGTAAAGGTCCAGGGCACATGGCAAGCCCAGACAGGAGGTTTGTTCAACAGGTGGCACCAAAAATAAAATTGCTGCATTCAAGTGTTCATGGGTACTTGGGTCATAAGGATATCAGTAGCAACCACAATAGACTAGAGATCTGAGACCCAGCCTTTATTTGCTAAGTACTGCAGAAACCTCTGAATCTCTGCCTTGTCCTAGAGAGAAGAGAGAGTCAAGATCAGGACTGACACCTCATTTCTCAGCCAGGTCTCAGAAAATGGAGAAACCAGGGTATGGTTTAAGTTGATTTTTAGGAAGTAAAGTAATGCACTAGTCTTGCAGATTTGGCCATGTGGCTTAAGGTGAATACTTACTGATGGTATATATTTATAATTTATCTTTCAAACTGACAAAATTTCAAAAATATTCTCTATCACTTATGAAAGTGAAAGTGAAGTCACTCAGTTGTGTCAGACTCTTTGCAACCCCATGGGCTGTAGTCCACCAAGCTCCTCCATCCATGGGATTCTCCAGGCAAGGATACTGGAGTGGGTTGCCATTTTCTTCTCCAGGGGATCTTCCCGACCCAGGGATCGAACCCAGGTCTCCTGCATTGCAGGCAGACGCTCTAACCTCTGAGCTACCAGGGAAGCCCTATCACTTATAAAACACCACAAACACTCAAAGACATATCCACACAGGCACACATGTCCTTCTGTTTCTTTATCATGCGTGTGTGTGTGTGTTACATGCCTGTATGCTCAGTCGCGTCTGACTCTTTGTGACCTCATGCACTGTAGCGCACCAAGCTCCTCTTTCCATGGAATTTTCCAGGCAAGAATACTGGAGTGGGTTGCTATTTCTTCTCCAGGGGGTATTTCTACCCAGGGATCAAATTCACATCTCCTGCATCTCCTGCATGGGCAGGCGCATCTTTTACCACTGAGCCACCTAGAAGTATGTGTGTTACTTTCTATATATTTCTCATTTTCCATGGAATTAGGTTTAGTGTGGTCTTCATCTTCATGATTATGACTCTCCTGTCTACTTCATTCTCTTTCTTCAGAATAGACTGCAGACATAGTGTATAGAACGTAGTCTGACAAAATCCTTCCTCTCACCTCCTTCATCTACCAAGGACCATTGGGAACTGGCTCCACTGTCTTCATCTTTGGCTGAGATGTAGTGGGGTTGGAAGGGTAGACTACAGTTCTTCTTCTGCATGACTTTCTTTTCTTTGGAAATGGTACACTTTTTCTTTCCCATTTTAAAACTAAATGTTTAACCTGTGGATTGAAAATATATAGGTTTTCTTTTACAAGAATCTATTGGTGAAATGAAATAAATAAAAAAGTATAGTTCATGGTTATAGAAAATAAAAGAACAAGACATTTTCAGCCCAGGAGAGACAGGAAAATGCTTCTCCCCAGAAAGAAGGAAGGTGTTGCTTACATGGGGAAAAAAATGGATAATTAAAGAGCTCCTACAGCAGATTGGAGGGAGTAGCACCAAGGGTACCTTGAAAAAAAAGGGACATTTAAAAATTATAAAAAAGAAAAGATGATTACTAGATACATTGACAGTTTGATGTAAACTTGATGGAAGTTGGTGGAATTCATATCACTTGCCTCACCCTTCTCAATAGAATAAGCATTACTGTTACTGGCTGAGAATAAAATTAGAATTAAAAAAAAAAGATTATAGTTTAAAGAGTGGAAACCATTTGAAATTGTTTCAAACTCCTCTAGGTTTGAAATGGTTTCCTGAAATGGTTTCCTAACTCCTCTAGGAAATTACGAAGAAATAATAACAATAGCAGTAACCACAATGATAAAGACAACTATAGTGGCATCGTAATACAATAATTGCAGTCTTGTCTTTAACCCTCTCGTTCACCTCGGCTGTCAGATTCTTCCACTTCCTCCAACTGTTCCTACTTCGAGGGCTTTGCCCTGTCTGCCTTGGGTCTCTTGGTGTCATTTGTTTTGGTCTTTCCATCTGTGAGCTCTTCTATACTTTTTTCCCGTCTTCCTGTTCTCTTCTATTCACAAAGCCACCTTCCACTGTTTCACTTTGACTGCAAGAGCTCCCTTCTGATTTTCTTGCTACATTACACCCAATTCTACCTTCACGTTTCTCCATATGCTTTCCAAAATCCACAACTTGTTTGTATTAATTCCTGAAATGAAATCCACTATTTTTCCTCTTCCTTTCAAGCTTCAGGTAGTTTCTTTCCATTTGTTTAATAGCTGTTACCATCTCATTAAAAAAGCATCTGCCTACAATGCAGAAGACCCAGGTTCGATCCCTGGGTTGGGAAGATCCCTTGGAGAAGGAAATGGCAACCCACTCCAGTATTCTTGCCTGGAAAATCCCATGGACGGAGGAGCCTGGTAGGCTACAGTCCACGGGGCCGCAAAGGGTCAGACACAACTGAGCGACTTCACTCACTTAAAAGCATCTTGATGAAAGTGAAAGAGGAGAGCGAAAAAGTTGGCTTAAAGCTCAACATTCAGAAAACGAAGATCATGGCATATGGTCCCATCACTTCCTGGGAAATAGATGGGGAAACAGTGGAAACAGTGTCAGACTTTATTTTGGGGGGCTCCAAAATCACTGCAGATGGTGACTGCAGCCATGAAATTAAAAGACACTTATTCCTAGGAAGAAAAGTTATGACCAACCTAGATAGCATATTCAAAAGCAGAGACATTACTTTGCCAACTAAGGTCCATCT
>SJYX01010532.1:250829-265419 GCA_006410675.1 Oreotragus oreotragus | reverse complement strand
CCAACCAGTCCATTCTGAAGGAGATCAACCCTGGGATTTCTTTGGAAAGAATGATGCTAAAGCTGAAACTCCAGTACTCTGGCCACCTCATGCGAAGAGTTGACTCATTGGAAAAGACTTTGATGCTGGGAGGGATTGGGGGCAGGAGGAGAAGGGGACGACAGAGGATGAGATGGCTGGATGGCATCACGGACTCGATGAACGTGAGTCTGAGTGAACCCCGGGAGATGGTGATGGACAGGGAGGCCTGGCGTGCTGCGATTCATGGGGTCGCAAAGAGTAGGACACGACTGAGTGAGTGAACTGAACTGAACCATCTCATTTGTTCTATTTGACCTTCTTCCACTTTACATTCTTTCTACCCTCTTCTTTCCTCCTGTGCTAATCATGAGTATTTTCATAACCAGTCATCTTTTCTCATAGGTTACCACAGCCCCATCTCTTAAAGAAGACACTTAAAGATAGTATACCTTTCCTCTATCCCAAGAGCTCCATATTTGACAATAGTCATTTCTTGAGCCGCAGTAAAAGAACATTTAACCTTAAAGCTTTTCCATCTGAACAATATCTTCTTCTGCCCTTGCCATGGTTACCTTATTCAAATTGGTCCCCCGCTTTTCCTGAGACTACTGATTTCCTTAAACGAGCCGGGGCAGTCCTATATTGAGCCTTTCCTTCCCCAAGATAAAGAACTAACTTCACACTTGGTTGACTAAGTGAATTGCTTCATAAATCCTCTAGCATACTGTAATTTCCACACCCCTGAAAGCAAAGGGGGAAAATATAAATCCAGACTGCAGTCCATCTGTGCTTTGCTGCCTGTGAGCTGATGGACTTCTTCCTCAGCTGAGTCTCTGGCAGATTCAAGATGGCTTCAAACTCTCTGGTACTCTGCTCATCAAAGAATTATATCTGTGTTCCCATCCCTTGAATAGCCTGGTTCTATGAATGTGTGGACAAGTAGCATATGGTAAGAGTGATGCTGTGTTAGTCTCTGGGCCCAGGCCTTAAGAGATTGAAAGCGTCCACTTTCTCTCTCTTAAAATATTTATTCTTGGCACCCTCAGCCATTAGATAAAAGAGGAGAGACCATCAGGGAAGATCCTAAGTGCAGTCTGCATCATGTGGAGTCAAAACTTGCCTAAATTCCCAAACTCATGTAATAAATAAAATTAGTATTGTCCAAAGCCACAGAATTCGGGGGCAATTTGTTATGCAGTGATGCACAATGTCTTTATGGGCATACCCAAACACCACTAATGCACAAACAGATGAAACTCATGTGTTCAATGGCCTTAGAATATAGTGTTAGCCCCATTTTACATATCAAAGAAATACCAGTAATACTATTGGAGTCAGTATAATATGAAGTTAAAAGTGCAAATGTTGGAATCAGGGTATCTGCTAGCCTTTGTCACTTACCAGTTATATAAATTTCTGAAGCTGAGTTGAGCTTTGAATAGTGTCCAGATGAACTTGTCACATTGAATTATAGAGTATTACAAGTAGGAGGGATCTTGGTATCCTCTAGTCCAGTGGCTTTCAAACTACATTCCTGGGAGACCCCTCAAGGGGAGAAGTGGAGGGAAATGAATAGAGCTCAACCCCACCCCCACCCTCTTGATAAAAGCAAATACCCATGTATGTGTGTTATGTATTAGGATTACAAGTAGAATTTCCTTTCAAAAATTTGCTGCCAACACAAAATAAAGAACTAAAATAATACATACATCCTAATCCCCCTAAACTCCCAAATTCAAAGATGAGGAAAATGTCATGGAAAGTGACTTCTGCCTGGAACCCTCTTTCCCACTTTCTTCACTCCTTCAAATCTCAGACTAGACCTTACTTCCTTCAGAAAAGACTTCTTCCACTGTGGATGTCCACCTTCCTGACCATTTCTGTGTCTTTCCCAATGAGTTTCAAGATGGAATTCATATTTTTACATTTCTGAAATGATGGGTTCTCATATAATTGATAACATTTTGCAGTTGTTGCCAGCCAGGTGGCAATCATGGTACAGCTGTGTGAAAGCTTTCTGCTGGGAGCTTCTGATGTACAGTAATTGAAAAAGCATCAAAGTACCTGAGATTCTTTGAAATACAAGTTCTTTATAATGTAATTGCTTGTTTAGTTTGTCTCTTCCACTGGATTGAAAGCTACAAAGGTACAAACCATGTCTTTCTCTGTCATTACTGAGGCTCCAATCCCTAGCTAACATGCTCAGTGAATATTTGTGGAATTGTCCAAGAAGAATTTACTTCTTTAAAAAGTTGATAAAATGTTTAAATAGAAACAGCAACATTTTAATCTTCTCACAATTTAAGCTTATATTTCCAGTAGGTAAAAATATTTTTATAGGTAGATATAATTATTTTATGATATGTTTAGTAATTAACAGAGAAACATGTAATATTATACAGAGAAACTGTATTTTCAAACACTGCTAGTGATTTTGAAGATTGGTGCTTACTTTAAAAATTGACTGATCCACTTAAATAAAAAGAAAGATTGGAAGGGTTATTATTAAAAGGGTAGCTGAACTACTGAAGGACTCTTCTTTATGGAATACAGGACTGAGGATGTATGCCAGGGTCACCTGGAGCCAGTGCTACTCACAGTGTCAAGGAAGAAAGAACTCTTCTGTGATTCTCAAAACAGAATCTTCTTTAGCAAATGCCAGCCAAGAGAAAGAGTGACAGAATTAGAAAATCATCATTTTATAATCCACAATTTATACATTCTTTCAGCAAAGACCACCAGTTGTCACAAAAATCATTTCTTATAATCCTGTTGTGCATTCATGCTAAGCCACTTTAGTCATATCCAACTCTTTGTGACCATAGCCTGCCAGGCTCCTCTGTCCATGGGACTGTCCAGACAAGAACACTGAAGTGGGTTGCTGTGCCCTCCTCCAGAGGATCTTCCCAACCCAGGGATCAAACTCGTGTCTCCTACATTGCAGGCAGATGCTTTACTGCTGAGCCAGTGGGGAAGCCCTTATAATCCTGTTAGAGAAGACTATACCCATAAATCTCATATGCTCCTACAAATTTCTTAATAACAAAGAAATATATTGTTTTACAATAGGGAGATCTGGCTGACATCACTCTAAGCAGGTTATCAAACTTGCTTCACTATAATAGGACACTTGATGTTTGCCTCTAGATATATCAAATAAGTATAAAGCATGACCTGTGGAGAAGGACAGAGAAGGCAATGGCACCCCACTCCAGTACTCTTGCCTGGAAAATCCCATGGACGGAGGAGCCTGGTGGGCGGCAGTCCATGGGGTGGCGAAGAGTGGGACACGACTGAGCAACTTCTCTCACACTTTTCACTTTCATGCATTGGAGAAGGAAATGGCAACCCACTCCAGTGTTCTTGCCTGGAGAATCCCAGGGACGGGGAAGCCTAGTGGGCTGCCGTCTATGGGGTTGCACAGAGTCAGACACGACTGAAGTAACTTAGCATGGAGAAGGAAATAGCAACCTACTCCAGTATTCTTGCCTGGAGAATCCCAGGGACAGAGGAGCCTAGTGGGTTACCATCTATGGGGTAGCACAGAGTCAGACACAACTGAAGTGACATAGCAGCAGCATATAGTATACTTGACAAGAATTTTATCTTGCTTTTATAGTGGAAAAAATTAAGTAGAAATGAAATTTTTTAACTGCATATTTCTTTCTTTAAAATTCCATGGGACAGTCACAAAATAGAAAGTATTTCAGTAATTTTGCATAATCCCTTCCTGAAAATACATTAACATCTGAAAATATTTGTATAGTGCATTTCCTTTAAATTACTCTATTCATCATCATCTGCATGTATGCTTTGGAAAATGTTTGGAAAAGAATAAATCCAGTTGGCACTGAACATGCCACATTTATTACAATAAAGAAGAAGCCACATAATTGATATTAAATATTTCTCTTGAATTACAGAATTTACTTTGGAATCATGGGTGTGTTTATTGCAAATTTAATGTTTGTGCAGTACAAAAATATATATTTTTTAAATTCTTTCATAAAGCAATGACTAAGTTGTTTTGTACAAATCTACTCATCGGGAACAGTTAGAAAAGATAAATTAAACATAAAGTATGCTTTTGAGGCATCAAATAACTAATGACACAGAGAGAAGTTGAATGGCTAAAGTCTGTGATTGGAAGAAACTCCCTGAACCAGAAAGATTCCCTGGAGAAGGGAATGGCAACTCACTCCAGTATTCTTACCCGAAGAATCCTATGGACAGAGGAGCTACAGTCCATGGAGTCGAAAAGAGTCAGATATGACTTGGTGACTCAGCTCAGTTCAGTTGCTCAGTCATGTCCAACTCTTTGTGACCCCATGGATTGCAGCACACCAGGCTTCCCTGTCCATCACCAACTCCTGGAGCATGCTCAAACATATGTCCATTAAGTCAGTGATGCCATCCAACCATCTCCTCCTCTGTCGTCCCCTTCTCCTCCTGCCTTCACTCTTTTCCAGCATCAGGGTCTTTTCCAATGAGTCAGTTCTTTGCATCAGGTGGCCAAACTATTGGAGCTTCGGATTCAGCCATGAATATTCAGGACTGATTTCCTTTAGGATTGACTGGTTGGATCTCCTTGCAGTCCAAGGGACTCTCAAGAGTCTTCTCCAACACCATAGTTCAAAAGTCAATTCTTCAGTGTTCAGCCTTCTTTATGGTTCAACTCTCACATCCATACATGATACTGGAAAACCATAGCTTTGACTAGATGGACCTTTGTTGGCAAAGTAATGTCTCTGCTTTTTAATATGTTGTCTAGTTTGGTCATAGCTTTTCTTCCAAGGAGCAAGCTTGGCTGCAGTCACCATCTGCAGTGATTTTGGAGCCCCCCAAAATAAAGTCAATAACTAAACATATTGTAATTAATATTTTGCAGTATATGCAAATGTTGCATCTCTGTGTTGTATACATGAAACTATAAAATTTCATGTTATGGTTAAATGAAAAAAATTAAGTTTATAAAATCATTTTCTAACATTTTCATATTTTCATGGCTTGTGAAGGATTAAATGTACAATTATTTCATCAGATTGGATTTTCATAGAAGTAGTCATATTTCAATGCTCGTTATTTAAATTAATTCTTGGTCAAGTTTTAAGCAGAACGAGGGAATAAAAAATCTTTCCTGAAGCCAGTAACATGTACTTCTTTCAGTCTGAGTTTTGTACTGGGGAAAGTGGTATAGTGACCAGAGTAAATAAAAATTTATTTTATCAGGATTATTATAAAAGTCTAGTAAAAATAAATGGATGATATATTTTGTTGAATTTTCTTGCTCCTCTTCCTGTTTCTTCTGGCTCTTTCTATATAGTCTTAACTCCTTTATTATTTAAATATGAAATATTGAGGTGGTTACTCCTGGCAGCAGGTGATTCTTTCTGCTAATTGCTGCTCAGGCCATTTCAGTTATTGGAAATAACTGGAAATATGTCACACTGGTGGGCTGCGTGTGTATTCAGAAGTTATGGAGCTTGTTTGTTACTTTAAGTAGATTATAGTATTTAGATTGTTTTCACTGGTATGTGTAAAGATGCGCATCAGTAAGCTTTGGCTGATAATAAAGTGAAATTGATGCATTTTCATATACATCACCTAATATAAAATATTATCAACTCCGAGTGCTGCTGGGAAGTTGTCAGATCTTATGTGTGAAAGGTTTTTACCATCACTGTTACACATTAACTGGGCAAAGTTTAATATTAATAGCTCCTGAGAATTGTGGCTTTATTGCCTGTGTTTGGATTTTGTTTGCAACAATTTGATTGTTTTTCTGTGTACAGTGGTTGTGAATATAGGCAAGACTGACAGGGTTCTGGGCTCTTAACTTTGATGAACACCATGACATTTCCATCATGCTCCACTCAAAACAGCACAGATGTGAGTCTGGGAGTGGCATCCCCACTGCTCTCATGAGCCTTTGTTTGGAGAACACCCTGATTAACCCCCACCCTTCATGGTTCATTGACTCACTGATAGATCAAGTTTAAACTAGCACATATTAGCACATTTGCTACTAACAGAGGAACAGTTGGCCATTCTGTTTTACACTGCTGGTTCATTGAAAACTGGCATGCTCAAAAGGTCTACTGACTATGAATTGAGAGTTTACCAAAGGACTGAGAACCAAGTCAGTTGCATATTAATTTTGAATCATATCTCTATTTTAATCTTAGATTATCTTTTGTGGGATGCTTATACTATTGTAAAATTATGAATAAATGATTTATCACTTTCAGATTCATTTTTTCAAGGAGTTCAGGGGATTTATGTGTCTCAACACAGCTTTCATAGTAAACAGTTTCTCATAATTGAGTGAAAGAAGAATAAGGTTGTGACTCCCTGATGTTTGCCATCATCTCATTCTAAAAATGTCTTCTGTAGAGTTCTTTGCAGCCAATAAGTTACAGACATTTTTGCAGTGAACTACATTTCTGTACATAGGGCTTCCTAGATGGCTCAGTGATAAAGAAACTGCCTGCCAGTGCAGGAGACGTGAGTTTGATCCCTGGGTGGGAGCAACCCCCTGGAGAAGGAAATGGCAACCCAGGCCAGTATTCTTGCCTAGAGAATCCCATGGACAGAGGAACCTGGCGGGCTCTTCATGGGGAGGCGGGTTCATGGGGTTGCAAAGAGCTGGACACAACTGAGCTACTGAGCACAGTAGCACACACATACTGATATTTCTGTATCACGTGAAAATATTTACTGATCTCTTGTTTGGGCAAGAGATCTAGAATGCATGTCTATTTTCTCACAAACACATTTTAAAATCGTCTCCTTTTTCCTTATTTGTTGTTACTGCTGTTATCAATAAATCAATCATGTTTCATGAAACAGAACTTCTTCCTCTTTGCTACCTTCTTAACCTAGTCTTCAAAGTCTCCAATTTCTTTCCTTACTGTTCTTTTCATGGAAGATTTGCCAAATCATTTGGCAGTGTCAGCTGGTGAATGCTTTCTTGGCTTCATTGTTAACACACCGGTGCCATCCTTGGGTTCCTGCTTCTTTGCTTTGTCCTTTCTCTTGTGAGATGCTAGAGCACAAGTCCCCTGCTGGTGCTGAGGATGGCACTCCCAGTCTAAGCCTAAGATGGAACAATGGATACTGTTTTCAAAACTGGCTAGTGCCGTGGGGACCAAAGGCAGTTTCTTCATGACCCATTTTCTGATTATTTAATAACTGATGAGTTGTTTTAGAAGACAAACTGATTAATTTTCAGTTCTAAGCAAAAGGGTTAAGTATTTGTTTTCATTGTTGCTATAGATTTAGTTTAGAAAAGATTTTACCCAGTTCTTAAATACAATTCTTCTGCTGCGTTTAAGTTTTTATATATAGGAAGTAAATATGAGATAGGAATTGAATTATTTTTTAAAAGCCTAACAGCAATAAGAGGCTGTTAGATTTTTCATGCTAAGCGTTTCTTTCAAAGGATATAAGTGCCTATTGTAAAATCTACTTCTGATAAATCTTTGGTTCTTTGTGAAGTATTTGCCTTAGCCTTTTTGTTTTATTTTAGGAATTAATGTAAGTGGTTACATTGCTGGACTTATTTTATATCACGGCAATTTTAAAAGAAAGGCTTTTTGCTTGCATGATTGTTTTTTGCAGTGTTGATCTTTTCTTTAATACAATTGGAATTACAGTTTTATAATTTATTTTTAGCTTTTGGTTTATTTTTTAAAAGAGTACACACACACACACACACACACACAATATGACATCTATTGTGTGCCAGATACTATTCCAAGGGCTAGTAATATAGCAAAGTGCAAAACCACGAAGTCTTTGAACTCAAGTAGCTTATTATTAAGTATTATCAAGTAGTTTATTATATTCTGGGTTTCCCCAGTGGTAAAGAGTCTGCCTGCAATACAGGAGATGCAGGAGACTCGGGTTCAGTCCCTGGGTTGGGAAGATCCCCTGAAGGAGAAAATGGCAAACTACTCTAGTATTCTTGCCTTGAAAATTCCATGGACAGAGAAACCTGTCAGGCTACAGTCCATAGGGTTGCAGTGTCAGACATGGCTAAGCACCTGAGCACACACACAGCTTATATGCTAGTGCTAGTGGAGTGTCTTAGTCTCTTTGGGATGGTATAACAAAGTACCGTAGAGAGGCTTATAAATAACAGAAATTTACTTCTCACAGTATTGGAGGCTTGAAGTCTGAGCTCAGGGTGCCAGCATATTCAGGGTCTGGTGAGAGCTCTTGTGTCTTCACGGGGCAGAAAGAAAGCTAGAGCCCTCTGGGGTCACTTTTATAAAAGCACTGATCCCATTCATAAGGGCTCAATCCTTATCACCTAATTACCTCCCAAAGGCCTCACTTCCTAATACCTCACGTTGGGGATTAGGATATCAACATATAAATTTTGGAGGGACACAAATATGTAATTCCTAAGAAGAGGGAATTGAAAAAATCAAATAAGTGTATTTCTGTGATGTCAAATGGGGTGAAAGATTTGCTGTTGCACACAGGTGGTAAGGGAGACTTCATGGGCTATGAAGCTTTGGAAGAAAGCTGAAAGTCATGGGAGCCATTTGGATATAGAAGTAATTCTAAGCAGAGGGAGTAGTAAGGGCAAAATGCTGAGCAAGAATGTCATTTGCAGAGTAGAGTCAGGGAGCAGAGTAATTGGAAATGAAATCTCAGAGGTGGCTGGAGGTATTGCATGAAGGACCTTGTGAGGTTTGTATGGCTTTTTACTTTTCTCCTTAAAAAATAGGGGCCATCTTGGAGTTTTAAGCAGAGGAGTGACATGAACTGATCTACTTTCAAAATATATATTTTGGCTGCCAAGTAGATAGTAGATTGTGTGAGTGGATGAAAGGATTGCAGCAGAATCCTTAAGTTAAGTAGCAATTGGTATAATCTAGGCAAGAGATGATGGCTTAAATCAGGTTAGGGGTCGGAGAGGTAGTTTGAAGTGGTCAGCCTTTTGATTTATTTTTGAAGATAGAGCTGGCTGGAGTTACTGACTTGGTGGACATTGAAAAAAGTTGAAGATGATGCTAAGATCTATTTTTTATGCTTATGAAAAAATGTCTAACATATAGGTGCCCATTATAATGTTTTTATATTTTCTTTATTTTTGTTATCTAGATTCTGTACTTAACATTTTTCTATAGTGGCTTCAAACATTTTATTCTGTCAATTTTTTAAACATTTTTATTTTATATTGGAGCATGGTTTTTTTTTAAATTGGTATGTAGCTGCTTTACCATGTTGTATTAGTTTCTGCTATATGGCAGAGTGAATCAGTTATGTATATTCATACATCTGCTCCTTTTTGGATTTTCTATTTAGGTCACCACAGAGCATTGAGTAGAGTGCCCTGTGCTAAACAGTAAGTTCTCATTCAGTTCAGTTCAGTCGCTCAGTAGAGTCGGACACGACTGAAGTGACTTAGCAGCAGCAGCAGCAACAGCAGTGTATATATGTCAATCCCAATCTCCCTGTCCATTCCCCTCTCTCACTTCCCCACCTTGGTATCCATTCATTTATTTTCTACAACTGTCTATGTGTTTTAAAGTAAATTATAAATATCATGGGTAATTTTGATTGTTTTTGTTGTTCATATGCCAAGTCGTGTCTGACTGGGTTTTCCTAATTTGCTGACATATTGAATGCAGGACTTTAATAGCATCATCTTTTAGGATTTTAAATAGCCCTGCTGCAATTCCATCCCTCCACTGGCTTTATTGGCAGCAGTGCTTCGTAAGGTCCGTTTGATTTCACGCTCCAGAATGCCTGAGTTGGAATGGGAGATGACACCATCATGGTTATCCAGATCACTGAGATCTTTTTTGTACAGTTTTTCCATGGTGATTACATGGCGGGTATTTTCCCCAGAAATAGTTCAGTTCAGCATCTCTAACAAAACTTCTAGAAAGAGCAAAATATCATTATCCTACCAAATGAATGAGCAATAGTTGTGTTTATTATCATCTAGTATCATCTAATCCTCATTGGAAAAGACCTTGATGCTGGGAAAGATTGAGGGCAGGAGGAGAAGGGGACGACAGAGGATGAGATGGCTGGATGGCATCATCGACTCGATGGACATGGATATGGGTGGACTCCGGGAGCTGGTGATGGACAGGGAGGCCTGGTGTGCTACAGTTCATNGAGGGCAGGAGGAGAAGGGGACGACAGAGGATGAGATGGCTGGATGGCATCATCGACTCGATGGACATGGATATGGGTGGACTCCGGGAGCTGGTGATGGACAGGGAGGCCTGGTGTGCTACAGTTCATGGAGTCGTGAAGAGTTGGACATGACTGAGTAACTGAACTGAAATGAATACCTGGTCCACGATGAAATTTCTGCCACTTTGCAAAATGTCTTTTATAGCTGATTTGCACCAATCAGTGTCCCAATCAGTGTCCAATCTATTAAATACATTTAAAGTGTAACACTACAACATGCCCCTCCTCATCTTTTTTATTCTCTGAGAAACTCTTAGCCCATTTAAATACAGTTGATTGGTCCTTATTCTCAGGAATTCTGATTCAGTGGTTCTGGTGTGAGCCTTTCTAATGAGCTGTTGGATGATGCCGGGCCGTCATTTTGGAGATCACAGGCTTTGAGTAGTACTGCTAGGCCCCATCTGATTGTTCTTGGGGGCATCATTTAACTTGTTCTTTTATTCCCTGTATTTACTATAAGCTAGATTTTCAATCTAAAGACAACTAGATTTATGTTGTAAATTTGGGGTAAGAATACTTCATAAATGATATGTGTTTATATTTTATCATCTCGGGTGGTACATAATGTCTGACTTCCCACTATTAATGAGGTCAAGGTGACTTCTCAAGGCTGAGAGAAGTGTGCTGTGCTGTGTCGTGCTTGATTCTTTCCTGAATCAAGGAGGTGAAAGCTTGATCCCTCTGTTGTAATGTCTCTATTTGAAACTAGTAGATAATTTGTTGAGTGACACTCAGGGACCAAGAGAATGTCTGCTGCTGCTGCTAAGTCACTTCAGTCATGTCCGACTCTGTGTGACCCCATAGACGGCAGCCCACCAGGCTCCCCCATCCCTGGGATTCTCCAGGCAAGAATACCGGAGTGGGTTGCCATTTCCTTCTCCAATGCATGAAAGAGAAAAGTGAAAGTGAAGTCGCTCAGTCTGTCCGACTGTTAGCGACCCCATGGACTGCAGCCCACCAGGCTACTCCGTCCATTGGATTTNCCCTGAATCAAGGAGGTGAAAGCTTGATCCCTCTGTTGTAATGTCTCTATTTGAAACTAGTAGATAATTTGTTGAGTGACACTCAGGGACCAAGAGAATGTCTGCTGCTGCTGCTAAGTCACTTCAGTCATGTCCGACTCTGTGTGACCCCATAGACGGCAGCCCACCAGGCTCCCCCATCCCTGGGATTCTCCAGGCAAGAATACCGGAGTGGGTTGCCATTTCCTTCTCCAATGCATGAAAGAGAAAAGTGAAAGTGAAGTCGCTCAGTCTGTCCGACTGTTAGCGACCCCATGGACTGCAGCCCACCAGGCTACTCCGTCCATTGGATTTTCCAGGCAAGAGTACTGGGGTGGGGTGCCATTGCCTTCCCCGAGGGAATGTCTAGTCTTCAGTAAATATTTCATCTAATGATTTTAACATGTGTTGATTATCCTTGCCTGAACTGATTGTTTAACTAGGAGTAGATCATAGAGATTTTCTAATTCAATCATTCTTCCTAAATGAGTGCTATTCTTTTTTTAAAATGATGTTGCTTCTCCCAACTGGTACTATTTGGTTAATAGGAAGTATAGTGCGTGTTGGGCTTCCCAGGTAGCTCAACTGGTGACTAGACTGCCTGCAATTCAGGAGACCCCAGTTTGTTCCCTGGATTGGGAAGTTCTCCTGGAGAAGGGATAGGCTACCCACTGCAGTATTCTTGGGCTTCCCTGGTAGCTCAGATGGTAAAGAATCCCCCCGGAATGCAGGAGACCTGGGCTGGGAAAATCCACTGGAGGAGGACATGGCAACCCACTCCAGGATTCTTTCCTGGAGAATCCCCATGGACAGAGGAGCCTGGCGGGCCACAGTTCATGGGGCCGCACAGAGTCGGACACCACTGAGCGACTAAGCACGACACAGCACCGCACATAACGCATATTAGAAAGGTGGGATAAATCCTTACGTAGTTATTCAGAATAAAGTGAAGTTTCTGACTGGAGCAAGTGGAAGAAGGATGAAGTTGTCATTTAGTCAGAAGGGGAAGATGGTGGGTGGAAAGCCCAGGTTTGATGGGAAAATGAATTTTAGTTTTGAAAGCGTTAAACTTGAGATGTCTAGTAAACGTTTGTATTGATCTAAGTTTGGCTGATTCAAAACAAAAATACTCTAGCTATTTTCAATAGAAAGCTGTTTTGTACAGATAACGTTATAAAAAGGCTAGAGGAGAAGGTTCTAGTGCATCGACTATGCTGGTGGCCTACAGCTGTTGCTGCTTTGCTTTCCTCGTTCCTCCCCCACCCCACATATCTGGCCTTGTGAGATGTTTTCTCTGACCAGTTGACTAAGGGAAATAAATGTTCAGAGACAGTTCAGAGACAGCTCTGCATGGTATGATAGAAGTGATCTCCTGAAGTGTTACAACCCCACCTGTAAGTGTTCTTAAAAGATAGTAGGGAAGGGAGATCCTTCTGGTGGTCAGAACTTTGGTTGGTAAAAGTTGTTATGGAGTGATGGCCAGAGAGATTAATGTCTCAATGCATGATCAGTGGTTAAGAGCTTGGCCAAATAGTTGGAAGTAAAAATTTGCAACGTTGGTGACAGATGTATAAAGCAAAAGTATATGAATGACTTTCACAGAATAAGAACAGATATGAAATTTATGTTTTATGTAAATGCCTACCAAGGAAAATTTATTCTAGAAGAGGAAATAACCAGATAGGCAAGATGCTCCATTCTATAGATGTTTGTCAGCATCTTTTCAGAGCACATCTAGGCTTGCACAATGAACATATAAACAAAGTGGCCTTAAGGCAGGAAGGGGAAAAATATAGGGATTTAGCAATAAGCACATATATCCACTAAAGCTGAGTTGATTATCACCATTTTGTTGAGTACTCTACTTGCAAACAAATCAGCCTTGAGCCCTGGACATCCCAGAGCAAGCCATCAACCACTTGATGGGAGATTGATACATTGAATCCTCTCTTTTGTGAAAGGTCAGTGTTGGCCTCTTTGCTACCAGTGCTTACATTTGGTATGGATTTGGGTTTATTGTCCACCATGTTTCTGCCATGACTACTGATGATTCTCCTAAATACCTTGTTCAGTGAATTTACACAATTAATTTATACAATACTGCTTTTGATCACAGGACTCATTTGCATCAAGAAAAGTAAATCAATTGGCTGAACAGTATGGGATTCACTAGTCTTACCACATTTCCTATTTTATTATATTGTCTTCCACTTGGGAGACTAAATCTTGTGATAGTAAAGCAGTTTTTAGTTCCATAAAGAGAATACATAGGTCTGAGGACAAGTAAGTGAGCGAAGGAAAGTGTCATCTCTCTTCTTCACCTTGTTTCCCAGTGATAGTATTTTTTGCTTACGGTCTCTAGGACTTTGAATTCTGCTGATTTAGAGTTTTTAGTTTAGAAGAATACTTCCATACGGGACAATGACAATGGTTCAAATGAACTGGACAATGAACTGGACATTGAAACTACCTGGTCACATTATTGAACCATGTGACTGAACCAGCAAATGAAAAAATAATAATAATGCAGTTGCTTTGCTGGCAAAGGTGATCAGTTCTGATTATCAGGGGAAATAGTGTTGTTTCTGCTACTCAATAGAAGGACCGCATCTGGGAACCGGCAGGCAACCTGGACTGCCACTTTGGAGCAGGATGAAATGAATAAACACATAGTCCAGGAAAGTAAAAATGGCCAGACTGACTCCAGGAGGTATAGAAAATGTAAACAGATGAATTACAACCAAAGAAGTAGAAATTTTTTGTTACTTCTAAAAAAACAAAAACAACAACAAAAAAACCCCACCAACTCTGACATTTTCAGATGAATATGCACCATACCTTTAAGGAACAAGAAACTTCAATATTATTTAAACTATTCCGGAGCACAGGAAAAGAATGAAAACTCCCAGATTTTATTTATAGAGCTTGCATGGAATTAATACCAACATCTGACAATGAAGTCCAAAACAGGAAAAATATAGATTGCTTTTACTTATGAGTGTCAAGCAACCCTTGATAAAATAAGGAGAGATGGCTGTGCTATGAGCATGATAAATGCGTGTACTTAGTCGCTCAGTCATGTCCGACTCTTTGCAATCCCATGGGCTGTAGCTGCCAGACTCCTCTGTCCATGGGGATTCTCCAGGCAAGAATACTGGAATGGGTTGCCATGCCCTCCTCCAGGGGATCCTCCCAACCCAGGGATCCAACCCAGCTCTCCTTCATTACAGGGGGATTCTTTACTATCTGAGCCATATACATCTCATTTTAAGTTAATTTACTTTATTTTATTATTTTTTTTGGTATTTATTTATTTTTTTTTTACATGAACTCCCAAACATAAACCC
>SJYX01010532.1:187227-250535 GCA_006410675.1 Oreotragus oreotragus | reverse complement strand
TCATAAGGCAGTTCTATTTGCAATTTCTTAAGGAATCTCCACACTGTTCTCCATAGTGGCTGTACTAGTTTGCATTCCCACCAACAGTGTAAAAGGGTTCCCTTTTCTCCACACCCTCTCCAGCATTTATTGCTTGCAGACTTTTGGATCGCAGCCATTCTGACTGGTGTGAAGTGGTATCTCATTGTGGTCTTGATTTGCATTTCTCTGATAATGAGTGACGTTGAGCATCTTTTCATGTGTTTGTTAGCCATCCGTATGTCTTCTTTGGAGAAATGTCTATTTAGTTCTTTGGCCCATTTTTTGATTGGGTCGTTTATTTTTCTGGAATTGAGCTGTATAAGTTGCTTGTATATTTTTGAGATGAGTTGTTTGTCAGTTGCTTCATTTGCTCATTTTAAGTTAATTTACTTTAATTGAAGGATAATTACTTTACAATATTTTGATGGGTTTTGCCACGCATCAGCGTGAATCAGCTATAGCTATACGTGTATCCCATCCATCCTGAGCCCTATCCTATCTCCCTCCCCCTCTTATCCCTCCAGGTTTTCACGGAACACTGGCTTTGGGTGCCTTGCATCATACATCAAACTCATGCTGGTTATCTGTTTTACATATGGTAATGTATATGTTCCAGTGCTATTCACTCAAATCATCCCACCCTCTCCTTCTCCCACAGAGTCCAAAAGTCTGTTCTTTACATCTGTGTCTCCTTTGCTGCCCTGCATGTAGGATCAGTTACCATCTTTCCAAATTCTATGTATATGTGTTAATATATAGTATTTGTCTTCCTGACTTACTTCACTCTGTATAATAGACTCCAGCTTCAGCCACCTCATTAGAACTGATTCAAATGTATTCTTTTTAATGGCTGAGTAATACTCCATTGTGTATATATACCACAGCTTTCTTATCCATTCATCTGCTGATGGACAGCTAGGTTGCTTCCATGTCCTGGCTATTATAAACAGTGCTGCAATGAACATTGGGATACATGTCTCTCTTTCAATTCTGGTTTCCTTGGTGTGTATGCCCAGCAGTGGAATTGCTGGGTTGTATGGCAGTTCTGGTCCCAGTTTTTAAAGGAATCTCTACACTGTTCTCCATAGTGGCTGTACCAGTTTGCATTCCCACCAACATTGTAAGAGGGTTCCCTTTTTTCCACACCCTCTCCAGCGTTTATTGTTTGTAGGCCTTTTGATGACAACTCTTCTGACTGGCATGAGATAATACCTCATTGTGGTTTTGATTTGCATTTCTCTGATAATGAGTGTACATCTCATTTTAAAGCCAACGTGAAGAAATATGTGAAGGAGTCCCATAGAGGGTTCCCTTTTTTCCACACCCTCTCCAGCGTTTATTGTTTGTAGGCCTTTTGATGACAACTCTTCTGACTGGCATGAGATAATACCTCATTGTGGTTTTGATTTGCATTTCTCTGATAATGAGTGTACATCTCATTTTAAAGCCAACATGAAGAAATATGTGAAGGAGTCCCATTGAGCTCTGGAACTAACAAGAATATTCTTCATCAGCACTGTTAGTCACATTCTTCTGGTGAAACCAACCAATGCAAGTAGAGTAGAGAAAAAATATGAATTTGTATGCTGGTTGGAAAGGGAAAAGTGAAATTACCATCATTTGAATGTGAAATAACTATTAGCTTGAAAAATCCAAGAGAATAAAAGGAAATCTGTGATGAACAATGAGAAAATTAAGTGCTAGGTGTAGAAATAAATATGCTGTTAAATATGCTGTAAAAATAAATTTGTGGTTAATATTCAGTGAGGATATGGGAGTTGGAAACATACTGATGACAGTATCAAAAAAGATGAAAAACGTAGACTTGTTCAGCATTCATCTGACAAACATTTAACACGGCACTGAGGGACACAGAAAACTTAAAATGGAAAAGCATACCTTGTTTCTGTAAAGAAAGACTGAATCTCAAAAAGTGTTATTGTCCTTAAGATAATTTATATTTAATGTAATCTCAAGAAAATACCAGTAGAATTTTTCATACTAGACAAACTGATTTTAAAGATCATGTGTAAAAATAGACATGGAAATTCTTAAAAGTAGTAAAGAGAGACCAACTGTACCAGCTATTAAGTCATGTTATGAAACTATGATATTTAAAATGTTATGATACTGACATGAATCAGTATCATAACACTTAGACACTTAGATTCGGGGAAGGCAATGGCACCCCACCCCAGTACTCTTGCCTGGAAAATCCCATGGACGGAGGAGCCTGGTGGGCTGCAGTCCATGGGGTCGCTAACAGTCGGACAGACTGAGCGACTTCACTTTCACTTTTCTCTTTCATGCATTGGAGAAGGAAATGGCAACCCACTCAAGTGTTCTTGCCTGGAGAATCCCAGGGATGGAGGAGCCTGGTGGGCTGCCGTCTATGGGGTCACACAGAGTCGGACACGACTGAAGTGACTTAGCAGCAGCAGCAGCAGACACTTAGATTATATTCAAGCACATCTAGAAACCTAAATATAAAAAAGTGGCATTTGAAATCTGTGGGAGAAAGAGGGATTATGTCACGAATGATGTTGGGAATAGACAGATAGCAATCTGGAAAAAAGTTACGGTCAGCTTTCATAAAATATGAAATTGAGACCATCAAATTATTAGAAAAATACAGGGGGTTTTTTTGTCACAAAGGGAGTTTTTAAATACGACACAAAACCCAGAAGCTATAAAAGAAGTCATATATTCAGATACAGGCACATAAAAATGAAAACTTTTTAACAGAGAAAATAGCATAAATAAAATGAAAATCACTAAATGACACACTGGGGAAAATATTTGTAATCCATCAACAAAAGGTTGATTTTTCTTCCTGTATGGAGCACTACTATAATTAACATGTCAAAGAATACAAAGATTCTTTTTATTGGCTAATGATATAAACTGATAGCTCATGGAAAAATAAAAGCAGCTGTTAAACATTTTCAATGTTTCTCACCCCCCCCCATAAGAGAAATGTAAATTGAAATTAGAGTGATATGCAGTTTTTTATCCTTCAGATTATCAAAGATCAAAAAATTGAAAATATGCAAGGTTTACAAGAGTGTAAGAAAACAGACGCTCTAAGTTCCTGGTGGTGTAAATTGGTAGTAAAAATAATAGGTAAACTGAGTACTGTGTGTCATGCACTTTCCTAAGTACTTTATATTCACTTATTTAATCATCACACGTACCTTTTGTGAATGGCACTCTTATTAGCCCCTGTTACAGATGAGGAAATTGAAGAACAGAGAAGTTAGACAGTAACCCAGAGTCACACAGTTCGGCAAGTGGAGGAGCCAAGGTTTAAGAGCAATTACTCTTACTCTAGCATTTACTATTTTTTTTGTCACAACTCTGAATTGTTTCTATGGCAAGTAATTTGGCAGTATACACTCTCAAGGGTACATAGTCTTTGATCTAGTGATTCTCCTTCTAGAGGTTTGATCTGCAGTTTTCCGTAAACAGATGCAAAATGACATTTATTGCAGCATTATTTGCAGTAAAGGAAGATTGGAAACAACCTGAATACCTATCCCCAGGGAACTAGTTAACTCAACTGAGGTTCATACGAAGAAAACTAGGCAGCTCTAGATAAACTAAGATGGCACTCTGTAGTGATATGGAATCATCTCCAAAATATTGTAAAAGGAAAAACAAGGCACAGAATAATAGGTTGGGATGCTGCCATCTATGTAAAAAGTCACTGAACTTATACATACATTTTCATATGTGCACAGAATAGATTCTCAGTGATGCCAGTAGTTGTCTCTCAGGAAGGGAACTGGGTAACTGAGATTTTGAATTCTCAGAGTACAGTGTGTGTATTTTCATCTGTACAGAAGACTACTGTGTGTGTGGTTCTCAAATACAGAGACATTTGTATTGAGGTCACTTGGTGAAGAGTGTAACCAAGTGCCTGAGACCTGGGTTCAGACTCCAACACTGGATGGTTAACTCAGCGGGAAAGAGGCTTTGGAACACCTGTAGCAACTTTACTTTTTCCCTGACTTTGAGTTTGACTGCAGGAAGGACAAAATCCATAGAGCTCTATGTGCTTGGGGTAAGATTCCTTCCAACACCACTCCGCTCTCCAGTCTTAACTGCTGCACACAGCTTTTATCTTTTACACATGGTATTGCTGCCTGAAGTCCTTCATCAGCTAGACTTTCATCCCTCTAAGGCCCTCTGTGTGTGCCCACTAGCCTGACACCATCCCCCACTCTCTTCAACTCCGGACACCATTTTATTTTGCCCTGTGGAATGATTCTTCATGAGAAAAACCAAGAGAGTTTCCATTCTAATATGGAAGATTAATAAATAGATGTAAAGTTACAATGGTGTATAACAATCAAGATTGGGAAGTACATTGATTTGTGAGAATAAATGATAAGGGGGAAATGACCTAGCTGAAGTCACAAAGCCAAGGAGGTCATGATAGGCTTTCTTGCTTTCCCCAGAAAGCGATAACTGAGGCAAGATCAAAACAAAAGAAGAGGTTAACTGGGCAAAGTGGCTACGGTGGCACATGGTGCAGGTGGGCAGCTCGTTGGGAGAGCAGGTGCAAGGGCACTGTGGCAGAAGGTACATAGGAATTCAAGAAAATGAATGGAATAGGAGGAGGCTTGAGGAAGGAGCGTGGATGGAGAGATGGTTGGGACCTTTGCAGTTATATCTCTTAAGGACATTAAAAAGTCCTACTTTATTGGGTAGAAATCTCCATTCTGATTTCTAAATTTTGATATAAAATTGCTACCTAGTTCATGTATACTTACACTTTAGCTTCATAGACATCATGTTAAGTTCATCTAAAAGAAAAAGAGAAATGAGAAAACGAATACATGCTCTGGTTAAAAAAAAAAAAATCAGCTTTGTTGACATGTATTTAAAAACCCCTGATTGACCAGAATGCCTAAGGGCATTTCTGATTAATTTAGTTTTCATTACTATTATTAACTGAGGCTTAAAATAAACTTATTTTGCTTAAATCCTTTTAGAAAGTCTTTAAAAAAAGTTTAGCCCCTTTCCTGCCTTAGGTTTGTGTCACAAAGATTGGATGGGCTGTAGAGCATGTACTTTTATATATTTACATTTAAAGCCTAGAAGCCTTCAGCTAGAATGTGCTTATCCTCACAAGCCGAAATGACTGTTTTTCATTTCCACGAATGTCTATTCCTTTACAGTCATGATATAGGAAGAGGGAGAGGGGAAGAAAAGTTGGCTTGTATGACAGCATTTGGGCACTCCCATCTAGTGATTAGACACCTTTCTTACTGGGTCTGTTACTGCTGGAGAAATGAGAGTATTCTAACAAAAATACCAGGTAAGGGGAAATTTAACCAGATCTTAGTCTGGACTGTCTGGAGTTGAGAACCAGTTTCTAGTCCTTGTCATGTTTTAATAAAAGTGAGCCTTAGATTGATCTGCTTAGCCTTTCCTCATTAAAGGACATGAATACTGTCCATGGCAGTTTTGTTTTGACCTGATCCAGAATCACATACCTCATTTTGTTGTTGTCTCTTCAGACTTCTTTAATCTGGAACAGTTTCCAGCTTTTGTCTTTCATAGTCTTGGCAGCGTTGAGAAGTCTAAGGCAGGTATTTTGAGAATACCCTTCCACATGGGTTTGAGTGTTTCATCATATCAGGTCCACATTATGCACTTGTGGCAGAAGTCCCACAGAAGTTGCGTGTCTTAGTGCTGTGCATGGCATACAGGAGACACGTGTGTCTGTTTGTATCACTCAGAGTGTTGTTAACTTTGCTTGACTGAGGAGGTGTCTGCCAGTTTTCCCTACTGTAAATAGCCTTTTTATCTTCTGTAAATAGAAGGATAGGGAGGGACAGAGTTTAAGAATAAGTAAATATATTGATCCGCAACTGACTGTCATTACTGATGGTTTTAGCATCCATTGCTGATTCTTGCTTAGATCCATCATTATTATAATGGTCAAAAATATTGATTTTTCTAACTCTTTAATTTTTTAATATTTATTGTTTTTCTTCTATAAGACAGTTTTTCCTTCTTCTTTCTTTGTGTGTGTATTTAATGTTGTTGCTTTTAAAGAAACATGGTTCCTGGGGGTTTTTTAATTTAAATTTATTTATTTTTTAAATTGAAGGATAATTGCTTTTAAGAATTTTGTTGTTTTCTTTCAGACCTCAACATGAATCAGCTATAGGTATACATATATCCTCTCCCACTTGAACCTCCTTCCTGTCTTCCTCCCCACCCCACCTCTCTAGGTTAATACAGAGCCCCTGTTTGAGTTTCCTGAGAGATACAGCAAATTCCTGTTGGCTATCTATCTTACATATGGTAATAGGAGTTTCCATGTTTCTCTCTCCATACATCTCATCCTCTCCCCGTGTCCATAAGTCTATTCTCTTATGTGTGTTTCTCCACTGAAAGTGAAAGAAAGTGAAAGTGAAGTCGCTCAGTCATGTCTGATTCTTTGCGATCCCGTGGACTGTAGCCCACCAGGTTCCTCCGTCCATGGGATTCTCCAGGCAAGAATACTGGAGTGGGTTGCCATTTCCTTCTCCAGGGGAATCTTCTCAACCCAGGGATCAAACCCAGGTCTCCTGCATTGCAGGCAGATGCTTTAACCTCTGAGCCACCAGGGAAGCCCCATTGCTGCCCTGCAAATAAATTCTTCAGTACCATCTTTCTAGAGTCTGTATATATGTGTTAGTTTATCTCCCTGGTGGTTCAGACGGTAAAGCGTCTGCCTGCTGTGCAGGAGACCTGGGTTCGATCCCTGGGTTGGGAAGATCCGCTGGAGAAGGAAATGGCAACCCACTGCAGTACTCTTGCCTGGAAAATTCCATGGACTGAGGAGCCTGGTGGGCTACAGTCCGTGGGGTCACAAAGAGTCGGACACAACTGAGCAACTTCACTTTCACTTTCACTATGCAATCTTTATCTTTCTTTTTCTGACTTACCTCACTGTATAATAGGCTCTAGGTTCATCCACCTCATCAGAACGGACTCAAATGTGTTCCTTTTTATGGCTGAGTAATATTCCATTGTGTATATGTACCACAACTTATTTATCCATTCATCTGTCGATGGGCATCTAGGTTGCTTCCACGTTCTAGCTGTTGTAAATTGTTCCCCATAGTATGTATGGTGTGTTACTGTCTTTATTCCATTTTATGTTGACCCAGATTTGGCCAGTGGGAATCCTGAGACACTGAGTCTTTTATCAGAGACTTTTGTAGAAGAAAGATAACCTAAGAGTAAGAAGCCTGAGAGGTGAATCTGTTGGTGATCAGGAGAGGCTTCAGTGAAGAAGTGGTATTTGAAGTGAGCTATGAAGTAGTGGTCACCTTTTCACAGGGTTGCAGATGAGGCAGAGTGGAAAGGGAGCCGGAATGGAGGAAGACTGCACAGACGTGGTGTTCAGCAAGTAATCCAGCGGGTCGAGATCATGAAGGGGAAGCTGGACGGAAACAGAAAACGCTCTGCGCTTAGCTTGCGTCTAGCATTTTCTGTGCGGGTCTCATGCCTTGGTATTTTCTTCTGGCTCTTCTTTTGCTGTCTGAGGGAAGGGAGATGATGAGGTGCGAGGCAGGAGGGAATTGCAAGTGGTGGAAAACAGCAGTGTGAGCCCAGAGCCTTCCTCAGATGCTGCCTTCTCCGGAAGCCCTTTTACAGATCTCTAATAAGACCCTCCTCTCTGCACTCCCAGGGCACTTTGTGCCTCTGTGTTAACAGATCTCTTCTGTCTTGTACTATTTCTGTCTTCCCCCTTTGAAGCATGAGCCACATATGAATCACCTCCCCGCTTCCCAGTACTCAGTACAAATGCTTAATAAGTATTTTTTGAATCTGTGTGACGGGAAGGAGAGAGGATAGGTTGGAGTTGGTTGGGGAAGGTTCTGGATGTCATTTTCAGGGGTTCAGGCTTGCTCCTCAGGCAGAGATAGGCCCTGGAGCTTTGAACCAGTGCAGAGCTGCTGGGAGCTAGAAGGTCTGAGGACGCAGTGGACGGGGGATGCTGCAAGACACCTGTGAGTAGCCAGAGAGAGGCGGCCAGGAAAGGCAGAGGCGTGGAAGCAAACAGTTATCACCACACAAATCAGGGCACTCATTTGAATGTAGGAATGGATTGAAAGGGGGGAAAAAGGAGTTGAGCATCGCTTTGAGGTTTCAAGACTGTTAGCAGACTGGCAGAGACCTCTCACCAAAACAGGAGTCCAGAGCCAATTACAGAAGAGCAAGGAGTTCAGCATCGTCCTGCCCGGTCCTCAGCCAAGGCTCTCCCTGAATTCAAACAATATGATTCGTTGAGCATTTTTTATTATATAAATTATGGTAAGAAAATATTGTCTCTGCTGGAGGCCCAGAAACTGACGTGAGTGTAATGGGCATTTTTCTTTTGGCTTTTGTAATGGTTTCATTAAAAATGGATGCTAGTAACTGCTTTTCTAACCTTGAAGCATAACCCGGTGAGAGCAGCTTCCCACGAAAGAAATAGTCGTCAGCTTTCCTCTGGCTCCTCCGTCCCCTCCTGCCCCTTCCTAACAACAGAAAATTTGCTCTGCACCTGCTCCAACTGGGCTCTAAGTGATAAGCATCTTGCAAGCCCAGAAAATTGTAGTATCAAATCTCAGCTCCAACTGTGAGGCAGCACCATATCCCCCAATCCCGCTGAGAGGCGTTGCTTTTCCAGTTCCCCAGGGAAGAGTTCTTTCTCTCCGGCCCTCTTTCAGGTTTGAACTCTGACCTCAGCCCTCTTTTTAGCTCCCAGCATGCATTGCTCTGGAGCTGGCCCTGACCTAGCCCCGAATCCTCCACCCTGAGCTCACCAGCAGGTCAGCCCTGGGTAGCCCTGGGGTCACTGGAATGCCCAGTTCCAATAATGAGCATATTTATCCAAAGAGAGGAAATGGACTTTCCTATTTGTTACAGTCTATTGCTTCCCCCACCTCCCCCGGCCCCGACCCAGAAACAGGTGCTTAAGAAACATTGGATATATTCACTATTATTGGTGATTTGGTAAATATACATAAAAATCATCTAATATTCATAAAGTTGTTTTCATTCACACCTTCCTTCATANTGTGTCTTAGTGCTGTGCATGGCATACAGGAGACACGTGTGTCTGTTTGTATCACTCAGAGTGTTGTTAACTTTGCTTGACTGAGGAGGTGTCTGCCAGTTTTCCCTACTGTAAATAGCCTTTTTATCTTCTGTAAATAGAAGGATAGGGAGGGACAGAGTTTAAGAATAAGTAAATATATTGATCCGCAACTGACTGTCATTACTGATGGTTTTAGCATCCATTGCTGATTCTTGCTTAGATCCATCATTATTATAATGGTCAAAAATATTGATTTTTCTAACTCTTTAATTTTTTAATATTTATTGTTTTTCTTCTATAAGACAGTTTTTCCTTCTTCTTTCTTTGTGTGTGTATTTAATGTTGTTGCTTTTAAAGAAACATGGTTCCTGGGGGTTTTTTAATTTAAATTTATTTATTTTTTAAATTGAAGGATAATTGCTTTTAAGAATTTTGTTGTTTTCTTTCAGACCTCAACATGAATCAGCTATAGGTATACATATATCCTCTCCCACTTGAACCTCCTTCCTGTCTTCCTCCCCACCCCACCTCTCTAGGTTAATACAGAGCCCCTGTTTGAGTTTCCTGAGAGATACAGCAAATTCCTGTTGGCTATCTATCTTACATATGGTAATAGGAGTTTCCATGTTTCTCTCTCCATACATCTCATCCTCTCCCCGTGTCCATAAGTCTATTCTCTTATGTGTGTTTCTCCACTGAAAGTGAAAGAAAGTGAAAGTGAAGTCGCTCAGTCATGTCTGATTCTTTGCGATCCCGTGGACTGTAGCCCACCAGGTTCCTCCGTCCATGGGATTCTCCAGGCAAGAATACTNATATTTTTGACCATTATAATAATGATGGATCTAAGCAAGAATCAGCAATGGATGCTAAAACCATCAGTAATGACAGTCAGTTGCGGATCAATATATTTACTTATTCTTAAACTCTGTCCCTCCCTATCCTTCTATTTACAGAAGATAAAAAGGCTATTTACAGTAGGGAAAACTGGCAGACACCTCCTCAGTCAAGCAAAGTTAACAACACTCTGAGTGATACAAACAGACACACGTGTCTCCTGTATGCCATGCCTGTCTCTTATACACATCTCGTCCATGGGATTCTCCAGGCAAGAATACTGGAGTGGGTTGCCATTTCCTTCTCCAGGGGAATCTTCTCAACCCAGGGATCAAACCCAGGTCTCCTGCATTGCAGGCAGATGCTTTAACCTCTGAGCCACCAGGGAAGCCCCATTGCTGCCCTGCAAATAAATTCTTCAGTACCATCTTTCTAGAGTCTGTATATATGTGTTAGTTTATCTCCCTGGTGGTTCAGACGGTAAAGCGTCTGCCTGCTGTGCAGGAGACCTGGGTTCGATCCCTGGGTTGGGAAGATCCGCTGGAGAAGGAAATGGCAACCCACTGCAGTACTCTTGCCTGGAAAATTCCATGGACTGAGGAGCCTGGTGGGCTACAGTCCGTGGGGTCACAAAGAGTCGGACACAACTGAGCAACTTCACTTTCACTTTCACTATGCAATCTTTATCTTTCTTTTTCTGACTTACCTCACTGTATAATAGGCTCTAGGTTCATCCACCTCATCAGAACGGACTCAAATGTGTTCCTTTTTATGGCTGAGTAATATTCCATTGTGTATATGTACCACAACTTATTTATCCATTCATCTGTCGATGGGCATCTAGGTTGCTTCCACGTTCTAGCTGTTGTAAATTGTTCCCCATAGTATGTATGGTGTGTTACTGTCTTTATTCCATTTTATGTTGACCCAGATTTGGCCAGTGGGAATCCTGAGACACTGAGTCTTTTATCAGAGACTTTTGTAGAAGAAAGATAACCTAAGAGTAAGAAGCCTGAGAGGTGAATCTGTTGGTGATCAGGAGAGGCTTCAGTGAAGAAGTGGTATTTGAAGTGAGCTATGAAGTAGTGGTCACCTTTTCACAGGGTTGCAGATGAGGCAGAGTGGAAAGGGAGCCGGAATGGAGGAAGACTGCACAGACGTGGTGTTCAGCAAGTAATCCAGCGGGTCGAGATCATGAAGGGGAAGCTGGACGGAAACAGAAAACGCTCTGCGCTTAGCTTGCGTCTAGCATTTTCTGTGCGGGTCTCATGCCTTGGTATTTTCTTCTGGCTCTTCTTTTGCTGTCTGAGGGAAGGGAGATGATGAGGTGCGAGGCAGGAGGGAATTGCAAGTGGTGGAAAACAGCAGTGTGAGCCCAGAGCCTTCCTCAGATGCTGCCTTCTCCGGAAGCCCTTTTACAGATCTCTAATAAGACCCTCCTCTCTGCACTCCCAGGGCACTTTGTGCCTCTGTGTTAACAGATCTCTTCTGTCTTGTACTATTTCTGTCTTCCCCCTTTGAAGCATGAGCCACATATGAATCACCTCCCCGCTTCCCAGTACTCAGTACAAATGCTTAATAAGTATTTTTTGAATCTGTGTGACGGGAAGGAGAGAGGATAGGTTGGAGTTGGTTGGGGAAGGTTCTGGATGTCATTTTCAGGGGTTCAGGCTTGCTCCTCAGGCAGAGATAGGCCCTGGAGCTTTGAACCAGTGCAGAGCTGCTGGGAGCTAGAAGGTCTGAGGACGCAGTGGACGGGGGATGCTGCAAGACACCTGTGAGTAGCCAGAGAGAGGCGGCCAGGAAAGGCAGAGGCGTGGAAGCAAACAGTTATCACCACACAAATCAGGGCACTCATTTGAATGTAGGAATGGATTGAAAGGGGGGAAAAAGGAGTTGAGCATCGCTTTGAGGTTTCAAGACTGTTAGCAGACTGGCAGAGACCTCTCACCAAAACAGGAGTCCAGAGCCAATTACAGAAGAGCAAGGAGTTCAGCATCGTCCTGCCCGGTCCTCAGCCAAGGCTCTCCCTGAATTCAAACAATATGATTCGTTGAGCATTTTTTATTATATAAATTATGGTAAGAAAATATTGTCTCTGCTGGAGGCCCAGAAACTGACGTGAGTGTAATGGGCATTTTTCTTTTGGCTTTTGTAATGGTTTCATTAAAAATGGATGCTAGTAACTGCTTTTCTAACCTTGAAGCATAACCCGGTGAGAGCAGCTTCCCACGAAAGAAATAGTCGTCAGCTTTCCTCTGGCTCCTCCGTCCCCTCCTGCCCCTTCCTAACAACAGAAAATTTGCTCTGCACCTGCTCCAACTGGGCTCTAAGTGATAAGCATCTTGCAAGCCCAGAAAATTGTAGTATCAAATCTCAGCTCCAACTGTGAGGCAGCACCATATCCCCCAATCCCGCTGAGAGGCGTTGCTTTTCCAGTTCCCCAGGGAAGAGTTCTTTCTCTCCGGCCCTCTTTCAGGTTTGAACTCTGACCTCAGCCCTCTTTTTAGCTCCCAGCATGCATTGCTCTGGAGCTGGCCCTGACCTAGCCCCGAATCCTCCACCCTGAGCTCACCAGCAGGTCAGCCCTGGGTAGCCCTGGGGTCACTGGAATGCCCAGTTCCAATAATGAGCATATTTATCCAAAGAGAGGAAATGGACTTTCCTATTTGTTACAGTCTATTGCTTCCCCCACCTCCCCCGGCCCCGACCCAGAAACAGGTGCTTAAGAAACATTGGATATATTCACTATTATTGGTGATTTGGTAAATATACATAAAAATCATCTAATATTCATAAAGTTGTTTTCATTCACACCTTCCTTCATAGGTTAAAAATGCTTTGTTATAACTCAGGACTTAACTTCAAGAGAGATATTCCTATTTCATTGCTAAGGAATGTGAAATGTTTGAAAATAATGCTGCATTCAGGAAAGCTCTTGCCAGGCTTTCACATAAAAATAGCAAATACTAATTAAATAGGTGTATAACATTCTAACCGGCTTTAGTGTGGGGTTTAAAGGGAAAGAAAAAAGTGCTGACAGAGAGTTTATAATTTCTGTCTTCATATTTTCCTCTTAGGATTTTCAAACAGACCAAAGTCATTAAAAATACTCGTTAACCCCCAAAGCCACAAAAAAGAAGCTACTCAGGTCTATTATGAAAAGGTTGAACCATTGTTGAAGATTGCGGGAATAAAGACTGATGTAACAAGTAAGTATTTTTGTAACATAATTTCGCCTTTTAAAAAAAATCATACTTGAGGAAGCAAGATAACCTTGAGTTTGTTCTTGAGTCAAATTTAGGAAACTACTTGTAATATCTAAAGCTTGTTTATGTGCTTTGATAATTTACTGCAGCCAGCTACAGGATGATAATTCAATTATTTTGTTTCAATTGTATTATTTTTTATTAGAGTATCACTATTGTCTCTTTAGACCTTTTTCAGACTTTAAAAGTTATTAGATATCATACTTAAGGGGGCTGCACATGTTTTAGTACGTCATTGAGATGCTGGCTATTTGCACATTATCTCTGCAGTTCAGCAGTGATTGATTTTCGCTCACTTAAATGTTAGATGTCTTCCATGAAATTCTTCATTAGGTGGTTTTTGTTCTGACTCTGACCCCTGCTGGTTGGGTCAAAACTCAGCACTTAACAGCTGATTTAGATGAATTTGGAGAAGCCAGCCGCTTAAAATCATTGTCTAAAACAAGAGAGGTGCTTGGGTTTGTGCGCAGGAAAACAGAAATTTGCTAACGCTGAAGTTCATATAAAGAAGACAGTAAAATTCTTTCAGCTGTTAGAATTTGGTGACCAAATTCCTTTATTGCTTGGTGGTGGCGGTTTAGTCACTAAGTTGTGTCCCCTTCTTGTGACCCCATGGACTGTAGCCTGCTAGGCTCCTCATCCGTGGGATTCTCCAGGCGAGAACACTGGAGTGGCTTGCCATTTCCTTCTCCAGAGGATCTTCCCAACCCAGGAATCTAACCTGGGTCTCTTGAATTGCAGGCAGATTCTTTACCAACTATAAGCTACGAGGGAAGCCCAGAGATTTCCATAACTGAGAACTGAACCCCAGCCGCGGCAGTGAGAGCACTGAATCCTGGCCATGAGACCACCAGGGAGCTGCTTTGATTTCTTAGAGACTCTTATTTTTCCCAAGGGGATGTCAGGAGGGTTGATGCTGTTGTGAATCATACCCTCAGTTTTGCTGGGTTTACTTCTAGGTAGCCCACTCCAGTGTTCTTGCCTGGAGAATCCCAGGGACAGGGGAGCCTGGTGGGCTGCCATCTATGGGGTCGCACAGAGTCGGACACGACTGAAGCGACTTAGTAGCAGCAGCAGCAGCTTCTATTTACACTAACCAGATAATATAAATGTGTAATGAATTTTAATTGATGAAGAGTGTTGCATAAGCCTACTCAGGATACAAGGCCAGAATGCGCTTGGAATCTCCTAGTCCCAGTTATAAGTTCCCGAGGAAGGTGCCCAGAGTGACCTGACTTTGCTCGGCTGCAACCAAGGGAGACGAGTCTCACAATGTAAATAAGGTTTAAAACCTACATCTCATGACTTGATGGATGGGTATGCCTGTGTGTGCTGTGCCCATAGTATTTTGGTATTTCTTTTATTAACCTTGGCCTCATCTTAAATATGGTCCTTTCCATCACTGTAAAATGATTGCCAATGAATTTGGTTCTTCTTCATTCAAATCTAGTAGGATGGGAAGAGGTGTGCATATGTGAGAGATTCAACATGTTTTAATCTTCAGTGAGGATTAAAGTTTTTTCTTATTGACTGTCCTAATGTATTATGTATGCTGCACCTGGAGCACTTTCTTAGGCAGTAAGACCCTTCCTAGGAGATGCAGTGGGACCCCCTTCTCCTAAAGGCTGAGGGCACCTGAAATGAAGTTGGGAAGGCTCCCAACAAGGCACACAAGAGGAAGTCTGAGTCCAGATTAAGAACAGATCTTCAGTGCTACAATTGGGAGTTTACTGTTTGTGCATTGATCCCGAGGTGCTGCACAGTTTTTATCACGGTGTTGTACTTTAGTTTAGCAAAGATGATTACGTCATCAGGATAAAGATCAGAAAACATGAGGGAGACGTTGGAGGAAAGAAAACCAGCCTACGAGGCTTGGAGTGAGTTAGAGGAAATGGTAAGAATGTGCTTTCCTTTTTAATAATTGTATTGGAGAGAAAAATATTATGTCTAGAAGCTTTTCCCCCTAAAATTTAAATGTTATCAAATATTATATTTAGTTTAACATAAAATAAAATTAGAATATTACATAAATGCAAATTTATAATTTATTTATATATTTGTGCAGAATGGCTAATTATTAGCTGCCTAACACGCCTGCTGCAGGCAAAATTATAAAATTACATCTTTTGCTTAAGAAACCATTTGGGTATGTATATTGGCTTAATATTTATATTTTTTAGATGTTTCCTATTTTATGTGAAAGACACAATAAACATGTGGCTATCTGAAAAATTTTATCCTGCCTATCTCACTGTATAATTTTGTAGTTTGAATAAGGTCATATATTTAAAACTACCTTGTATATTGTAAAGTGCTAGAGAAACATTGTCATAATGTGGCATATTTTAGTCTCATAAATTATGTAATAATAAGATTCAACTCACACTTTTAAAAAGTATCTTTTATGAAAGAGTAAAACAGAAAGAGTACAAATTTTCTGCATGTCCAATGTGACCATTGTTTTAATGTATCTTCTGTGCACCACTGATTCCAAATGGACTATGAATTATGTAATAGATTCTATATGACGATGAATTCATTAAGAGGGTGCTGTATAATGAGGCATGATGTAAAACTTGTAACAAGATGTGTTCATCATAAGGGCTTCTGGGTGGCTCAGTGGTAAAGAATCCACCTGCCAATGCGGAAGATGCAGGTTCAGTCCCTGGATTGGGAAGATCCCCTGGAGGAGGAAATGGCAACCAGCTCCAGTATTCTTGCCTGAAAAATTCCATGGACAGAGGAGTCTGGTGGGCTACAGTCCGTAGGGTCACAAAGAGTCAGACATGACTGAATACACACACACACAGACCATATGCTCCAGCAGTTCCACACTTCTGGGTATTTAGCCAAAGGGAACAAAAACACTGACTCAAAAGATATCTGTACTCCCATATGTGTTACAGCACTATTTCTTTAAAAAATTTTTATTGGAGTGTAATTGCTCTACAATGTTGTGTTATCTTCTGCTGTACAGCAAGGTGAATCAGCTACATGGGTACATATAACCCCTCTTTTATGGGTTTTCTTCTCATTTAGGTCACCACAGAGCACTGAATAGAGTTCCCTGTGCTCTACAGTAGGTTCTCATTAGTATTTGTTTTACACATAGAAGTGTACATATGTCAGTTTCCCAGTTTATCCCACTCCCCTTTCTCCCTTGGTGTCCATACATTTGTTCTCGATACTGTGTGTCTATTCATGTTTTACAAGAAGGTTCCTCTGTACCGTTTTTGTAGATCCCACATATATGCATTAATGTACGATGTTTATTCTTCTCTTTCTGACTTTCTTCTCTCCGCATGATAGTCTCTAGGTCCATCCACATCTCTTCAAATGGCACAATTTTGTTCTTTTTTTATGGATAAATAACATTCCACTGCATATATGTACAACATCTTTATCCATTCCTCTGTTGATGGGCATTTAGGTCACTTCCAGGTTCCGGCTGTTCTCAGTAGTGCTGCAGTGACCGCTGGGGCACAGGTATCTCTTGGAACCATGGTTTTCTCTGGGTATATCCCCAGGAGTGGGATTGCTGGGTCATATGGTAGTTTTATTGTTAGTTTTCTAAGGAACCTCGTACTGTTCTCCATAGTGGCTGTATCAATTTACATTCCTACCCACAGTGTGCGAGGGCTCCCTTTTCTCCACACTCTCTCCAGCATTTATTGTTTGTAGATATTTTTATGATGACCAGTGTGAGGTGACACCTCACTATAGTTTTGATGTGCATGGACGGAGGCGCCTGGTGGGCTACAGTCCACGGGGTCGCAAACAGTCAGACATGACACGACTGAGCGACTTCACTTTCACTTTCTCTAATTAGTGGTGCTGAATATCTTTTCATGAGCCTGTTGGCCATCTGTATGTCTTCCTCGAGAAATGTCTGTTTAGGTCTTTTGCCCATTTTTTGACCAAGTTCTTTGTTTTTTTTTGGTATTAAGCTGAATGAGCTGTTTGTATATTTTGGAAATTAATCCCTTGTCAGTTGCTTCATTTGCAAATATTTTGTCTCATTCTGATGGTTGTCTTTTCATCTTGTTTATAGTTCTCTTTGCTATGAAACAGCTTTTAGGTTTAATTAGGTTCCCATTTGTATATATTTGTTTTTATTTTTCATTACATTTTATTTTCACTACAATAGCCAAGACATGTAATCAGCCTAAGTGTTCATTAATTGATGAATGGATACAGAAAATGTGTGTATATGTATGTGTGTGTGTGTGTGTGTGTGTGTGTGTGTGACACACACACATACATGCCATACCACAGAATACTTTTCAACCATAGAAAAGAAGGAAATCTTGCCATTTGGGGAAATATAAAAGGACCCTAAGGATACTGTGGTAAGTGAAATAAGTCAGAGCAAGACAAAAGCCATATTATCCCACTTATATGTGGACTATTTTTAAAAATTCCCCCAAGCAAACGAATCGGAACATGTAGATACAGAGAACAGATCTCCAGAGGTTTGGTGGTGGGGGAGAAAGGGTTGAAGGGTATCAAAAGGTACAGACTTCCTGTTTAAAAAAAAATATTCTCACCACATTAATGATAGTATATTAGTTTCATTTTGGTTAGTGCTGAAAGTCTAACTCCTTCTAAATATAGATCAGCATCTTTTGAAATAGTTGAGCTAAAGGGGCATCTCCCCTCTGCTGCTACTTTCAGTGCAGTATCTTTAATAATATATCAGAAGAACTGGAAGACCCTTAAAAAGAGTTATTTATTCCTAATAACTTGATACATGAATCAAAGAGCAAGAGTGGAAAGCCCATTCTGGCATATGATACCATTTCGTTCTCTTCCTCTCAAAGCAGAGCAGACTTTAAGAATTACACTGTTAAAGGTGTGAGAGGAATTCTGGACGTCATAGGATAACTCATAGAACAATGAGATTTAAAAAGTCAAGACAGCTGAGAAATTAAACTGGGAAGAACTGTGGAGGCCGTCTAGTTCAATTTCTCTCCTATGGTGGAGTGCAGGAGGGTGGCATTCCTAGTGGAAGAAGTGCCACTCCTGGGGCACTCCACAGCCTGGGCCTGGGCATCATGTGGTGGAGTCAGTGCGTGCTGTTACTGGACAATTCTGGTGGGCATTCTCAACTGGAGTTCAGAGTCACTGTGCCCCTGTACATACTAGAAAAAGGCACCTCCTTTGTCCTCACTTACTAACAGGTGCTCTTTCTTCTGGGCTGAGGTAGTCCAAAGTCACCTAGCATGTTGAATAAGAGTATTAGCTGGATTGCAAGCCTACTCTTGACCCTTTGCCAGATGTCTGTGGGAAATGGAAACTGCAAGAAGAACTTGTGAGCTGATGTTTGCCTCCTTGTGACTTTGCGTGTTGCTGTTTATCTTTTGTGCCTGCTAACTTGCTTCAGTTCTGTCCAGCTCTTTGCGACCCTGTGGATGTAGCCTGCCGGGCCCCTCTGTCCATGGGGAGTCTCTAGGCAAGAATACTGCAGTGGGTTGCCATGCTCTCCTTCAGGGGAATCTTCCCGACCCAAGGATCAAACCCGTGTCTCTTAGGTCTCCTGTATTGCCAGGCGGGTTCTTTACCACTAGCGCCACCATACAAAATAAATGAAACAAGTGTGTCCCATCTTGTGTGGGTATCTTTGAGGTATTTGAAAACAGATATCATGTAGTCCCTTGATCTCACTTGTTCAAGACAGGCAATTCCATTTTCTTCAGTCGATCTTTATGGTCACACAGCTCCTAGACCTTCTTACGTTCATTATTGTTATCGTGGTCAAAGGCGCTTCTCTGAATGTAGCTTTGATCTCTGCCAGTTCACGGCCCATGGGAGTGCTATGTCACCAGATAATTTTACCTCCTGTCTGACCCTGGGCAGAGCTGTCAAGAATGTAGGGTTTATTGTCACTTTTTCCCCTCCTTCTGGGATCATGTGTTTAACTTTTGACACTTTTACCAAATTTCTTTGGATTCTTTCCCTTTGGCTCTTGATATCGCTATTTGAAGCCTTCCCTTCCATGGAGATACCTCCTATTTCTCCTGATTTCACCCAGCAGAAAGCTAGGTGACCTGATAAAACTGTTAAAAAGATGCTAGTCAGCTGAGGCATCATGCCCTCCCAATTATACCTACATGTTAACAAAAATCTGGATCGTAAATGTTCACAAATCAGATCCAGCTAGAGAGAGAGAATTACAGGCGCAAAGTTCTTTTTATTATCCCTTGAATAATTATGGATATACATGACCAATCCATTTCTAATACTAGGATATCACTTAGGGAATTGGAATTTATTCCTGTGGACAATGAATAGTCATCAATGGAGTTTATATAGGGAAGAGGTATGATCAAACAAATGCTTAAGAAAGATCATTCTGGCTAGAGTGGGTAAACAGAGGGAGACTGGAGGAAAGGCTGATGTAGTTTGCATATTAAAAATTGTGGTGACTGGGTCTAGGGCATTGGCTTGAGGAATGCTGGGATGCAGCAGCATAATTAAAAGGCAGGAACAACTGGCTTTGGGCATAGAGTGGTTGCAGAGAGTAAAAGAAAGGGATACTGTAGAGAGAAGACATTTCCTGTCTTGGGTAGTAAGGAATGGATGATGGAACACTAGAAAGAATGATGTAATTGAGAGGCAGTGTATTTGAAGGTGAGAATGATGGCCGCTACTTGAACTTACTAAGTTTGAAGTACCCTGTTACGGACTTTTCTCACCAAACCAAGAAACGTTTCTTTTATGTTAGAATCAAAGCTCATCTGATTTAACTGTAGCCTTACCACCAATCATTATCAACCTCAGGACATTACTTTTCTCCAATATTGTCTTTCTGAAGAAGTAATATTTCAACTGAAGGTTGAGGTGTATAGGGATCCCAGCAGTGAGAACTGTGTGTTCAAAGAGTTGTAAACAATGAAAACTCCAAATTTCCTGTATAAGAGAGGTGTCAGTCAGATTGTTAAAGGACTGTAGCTGCAAGAGGAGGCTAGTAGCTTTCTTGTAATACTGCAGCTTCCTGGCAGCCCATGTTGTTGTTTATTTGGAGTGATTTGAATCTGGCTCTTTCTGCTTCCAGAGCCCATCATATCCTGTATAAATACACATTTTGATTCCTTCTACTCCTGAATGAGGCTTCCCAGGTGGTTCCATAGTAAAGAATCTGCCTGCCATTTCAGAAGACATGTGTTCAATCCCTGGGTTGGAAAGATCCCCTGGAGGAGGACATGGCAACCCACTCCAGTATCTTTGCCTGGAGAATCCCATGGACAAAGGAACCTGGTGGGTGGCAGTTTGTAAGGTCAAATAGAGTCAGACACGACTGAAGCAACTTAGCACGCACACACACACACATTTCACCTGCAAGATGAAAGGAAGAAATAAACTATTATTTCAGATTTTTTGGTAAGTAAAAATATCATTTAACCAGAAGATATTTTTAAGGCTAATTTTATTTTGGATGTGGAACGCTTTACCAAAGCAATCATTGGAATAAAACCGAGACTTGATAAACTGACTCTTAGCATAAATATTTCTTCCCTAATACCCTTAATTATTCTTAATGTATGTTTGTAAGATACTTTATTATTTTGCTTTTAAGGTTGCAGCTACTTACTGAAGTTACAGATGAATGATCAGCACACAGTCATGGAGGATAACCTGTTTATTAATGTTGATATTTTATATTTTGTTTTCTTGTCACTTTCTGCTAAGTAGAATTTAACAGAGAAGTTTTATTCCTGTGAATATTAACAGCATTTGAATAAGCTGTGGGAAAATTACAATGTAATGCTGCTGGGTACAGAATGATTCTTTTAGACACCAAGACTAATAATTTTTAACAATATCTAAAAACATTGTAGAAAAAGCTTGAACCGTGCTGGCACCAGGGACAGACAGGCATGAAAGATTAATGTAATCTCGCATATAATGATGCACATTCTTACACCAAAAATCCATCTGCAGTGTCATCTCAGTCAGCAGAAATCTTTGATGGGTGGATACAGCTGGGCTGTCTCTTCTGGCAGAGCTGCCCCAGAAAATGCTAAATGCGGTTGGACCGCTTGGTGCCATCTGCAGTGTGCCAGTTTATCCTGTCTTCACTGGCATTTGCAATACTGTATAGGGCATCATGACTGTAGAGACAGCGATAGCGAGTGACAGATTCATTTCCTCAGAGAAGCTGGGCTCTGGTGGGCCTGTGCGCCACCCTCCTTGGCGTTGGGTCTGTTATCATTGGTGTTGGCTTGCCTTCACATTCTCACATCCAACTCCTCCTCTTTTCAGTCTAGCAGTTCCAGACACACATTCTTCTAGTATGTAAATCTTACGCTAACCTTTCAAGCATTATTCATGTAAGGTTGCCAAAGCGATTTAACATTGACTATCTGATGCCAGCTAATATGTCTTATTTTCAAAATACTGCTGCTCCTAGGCTTCTGATTTAAAGGAAATGTGTCTTATTTAGGGAACACTAAACTGACAGGCACCAAGATAAATCATCTAATGGGATATCCCCAAATGACTCATGTAGTTGGAATAAATATATGACCCTCTTTTAGATAAAACTATAAAACACATTGGGCAAGTAACACTTAATCCTCCTTGCCATGATTAAAATATAAATATTCAAGAATAAATCTTGTTTTACGACCTGACCATATGTTTAGCATATTATTTTGCCAAACCAAGTTAAAAAGTATAGATCATTCATTTAAAACTTTTACGTTTTTCTTTTTTTTCTCTTTTCCAATATAGTAACAGAATATGAAGGGCATGCCCTGTCACTACTCAAAGAATGTGAACTACAGGGATTTGATGGGTAGGTTGTATTCTTCATGTCCATATACCATAGAGCTTATGTTATTAAATATTTTATTAGTTTTTAGCCACATATTTGGAACTTACAGTTTTTAACTTTTTGTGATGTATGTAATTGGGCTGTATTTCATTCATATATGTGTAGTAATAGCTAATGATGGTAATGTAATATGACACAGTCATCTACCTCACAGGACTGTGCATAGAAACACCAAAGGAGGGAATGTGAATATAAGTACTGGGAAGTTACCCTGTGCTACCTCATACTTACCTTATGAACATATATTTGCATCTAGAGTTCTTAATTTTTGGCTTTAACCCTGTGAGTATCTAGAAAAGCATCTATGGAAGATAATATATTGGTCATATGGCATAACTATACTATGATCCTCTTGCAAATTTATTGATAGTATTAGTAGCTACCCCCGGGTTAATTTGGCTATGATTGAGTGTAAATATTTTATTTAAAAATGCATTATTTTTAGGATGAAAAAAATGTGCTGATTTTACTTATCTTCTATAATTTAGTTGCTACCAAATAAGTGTGTTATTCATAGTAGGCATTAGAAACTGTTGTTTGCAATGCGTTGCTGGCATGTGTAGAAATTTTTCACTGGCATGCAAACATTAGAAACAAGGCAAGTGACATATATTTCAACTGACATTTTATTTTATTTTATTTTTTTAAAGCGGGAAATAATATTTATTTTTTTTTTGAGCTTCCATTTTATCAATTGACATTTTAAAAATGTGGGTGAATCAATTTGCTGAAGTGCTGGATTGGTGTACAAGACTAAAAGCTTATTCTTTTAGGGAAGAGTTTTTGCAAGAGTGGATGTTTCAGAGTTTTAAAAGGTGGCAGGCATGTTAATCGTTCTGTCACATGGTGATGTCAGTGGCAGTGGGCAGCAATAGACTCACAATATCAGGAAGGGCATTTGGGTCTTCCAACTGTAATGGAAGGCTTTACTCCTCCTGAAAAATTATTAGAATGTGTTAGAGAGGAAAGTGATGCAATCAGATTGGAGCATTACCAACGTCAGTTTTCAGAAATACGTAATATTTTGGGGTGAGGAAAAATATTAGATGAAGAAGAAAGTTTGGTAAGTAAGACATGATTTTTCAAAAAGGAATTTAATTGAAGGGAGTGAATCTAGACGGCGATGGTCTATAAATATTGAGCATGAAGAATATGAGGTAGGAGATTGCTGCAGAGCCTTATACTTAGTGCTTGACAGATTGATTAATAGGCTACATTTAGGAAATTACCTTGCAAGTATACGATTTAAGAGAAGTAATTGAGGGAATCATGCCTACCAGCTACCTACCCTAATTTGCTACATGGTCCTGAAACACAGCTTGTGAATATATAAGAGATGTTGCATTGCAAATAAGTTCTTGCTTTAAGACATGGTTATATAATAAGGATATCAGATATTGTAGGTATTACACCTTGTCTTGCCTATTAACATTATGAAGTGTTCTGGGAAATGTGTTATCTATAAATAAGGTCCATTGGTAACTAACTGTGCAAGGATCAAGAAGAATTTTGCAGAATGATGAAAAACTATAGCTTAAATGCAACAGAATAATGTTTTATCTCTACATGAACATACTTATTTATTCCACATGGCAGGTGGTGTTATTTTGCAGTATGGCACTACAAGATCTATAGATCCTTTAGTTATTGCCTTCATCTTTTTTTTCACCAAATAGTTTACCTAGCCATTATGTTAATTGAGCTCCAGTGATTTCACTGTATAGCATGCCAATTAATTTAGGATTTATAATAATTTAAAATTTCTTTTGGAAGTCTTCTGCTTCTAAGATCCTTTAAATAGTTCATTTGGTTTTTTGAGTCCAGTTATTTCAGCAGGAGCTAAAATGGTGGTTGGGATAACTATCTTAATAAAATGATCATTTTAAGTCATTCTACTTAGAATTACATAGAAAGACATATATATGAGGAGAACAGCAGAAACAGTTTCTGTAGGCACTTCCAGAGAACAATTCTCTAACAAGTAGAATTGTTTGAAAGTGGAGCACACTACATTCATGAACACCCTGTTCCTGAATCTGTTTGAGGAGTAGTTGTAGGAGTACTTTTTGAGAAATTGATATAAAAGACTCAAGGACAGGATGAGGTAACTGCAGGATTCTTTGGTATTTTGATGGAAGAGGGGCTCAACTTGAGCCTGAGGCATCTCTTCCTGTCTCTACTGGAGCTACTGATAGGGAGTGAGAAGGAAATCACTTAAGGGATTTTAGACATAGACCAGAGATTAAGATCCTAGAAAAATTCTATGATATTATTCAAAAGCAAAATGATTCAGTAAATAATGTTTAAGAAGATTATTAAGATTTTGAAGTTGTTTTAAATGAGTTGCATGTGTTTTTATGAAGACACATCGTGACATATTCCTACTGCCAGCAGGCACAGTGGATCAGTCCTCATGACAGCTGGTATGCACCTCCAGCATGTCCAGCAAACTCTCTCAGATCCACTGCTGGAGTTTGCAGGAGCGTCCATTTCCATGTGTTTTCAGTTCTGTCCGACTCTTTGCGACCCCGTGGACTGTAGCCTTCCAGGCTCCTCTGTCTGTGGAATTTTCCAGGCAAGAACACTGGAGTGGGTAGGCATTCACTTCTCCAGAGGATCTTCCTGACCCAGGGATTGAACCTAGGTGTCCTGCATGGCAGGCAGATTCTTTATCATCTGAGCCACCGAGGAAACCCTGTCAGTTTCCATATTGCCTCCTCTATACTGGGCATGAACAGGAAGTTTTGTAAAGGCAAAGAAAAGAATAATATCAGATGCATAGACTTGAAGCAGAAACAGTTTTGTTTGTATGTGTGAAAAGGGTTAAGCTAATGTGTAGCTCTTATGCAATTACACATATATGGCATGTGCTGTCTCTTAGTCATGTCTCTGTGACTGCGGCCTGCCAGGCTCTTCTGTCCGTGGAATTTTCCAGACAAGATACATATACTAATATTTTATTATTTTGTTTCACAGCATTTTAAAACTTTAATTGTTGAATTAGTTTTTTCCTTCATTTGAATTTATGAGAATCTAGGTATTATTTGGCTTACAATGACATTCTATCACCACTGTGATATCTGTATTAGTAAGTAAGGTTAAAAAGTATCTCTTCTCAAAAAAAAATTTAAGTTGAAAACCCAATAATAAACATTTTAATAATGATATGGGTTGATAGACAAATACACAAACACCCATTTATATTTTTTAATCACTTTTAATAAAGAGAAATGAGATATTAGCTCCCAGTTGTGCTTTTCTAGATAGCAAATCTTTACTTTTGGTCAGGCATGAAAGAGTTTATTCTGAAAACACAAGGTGTACTACTTCCAAAGGGTTATGTTTTAGGGTAACTCTTATGTGTGATTAAATGAACCCATTTTAAAAGGTTTTTTTTTTTCCTTTTCTTTTAATAGCTAGACTCTTTTATGTTTATATTAAGTATATTCCCTAGGTTGGGTAACTATATCTCAAGATGATCTTAATTATCTAGTATTTGTCAACATAAGTTCTTTTCTCTTATTGAATTGCACAGTGATTCTACTGTTAAACTGATTTCCAAAATAATAAAACTCTCATAAGGCTATTTTCATTGAGTCTTCTATGTGAGAAAGGAGTTTAATATATCAAATAGTAGTGTAGTTTCTAAGACCAACTTGTCTTATTTCAAAATCTCATTCTATAACTTACCATGGTATGACCTTGGAACAGTTGCTTAATCTCTTTATGTCTTATTTTCCAAATCTGTAAATTGGGAGTAAAAGTGTATACTGTGTGTAGTTATTGTTCAGATTAAATAAATTAATACACGGAGAGTGCTGACAATGTCTGATACATAGTAATTGTTCACTGTTACTTTATTATTGTAATTATCATTTGTTTTAGTTTCAAAATATCTAACACAGAATGCCTTATGACAATATTTCAAAGGTTTTTGTAGTAGAGCGTATTCCTATACGTGCTTCTCTGGTGTCTCAGACAATTAAGAATCTGCCTATAATGCAGGAGACCTGGATTTGATCCCTGTTTCAGAAAGATCCCCTGGAGAAGGGAATGGCAACCCACTTCAATATTCTCGTCTGGAGAATTCCATGGACAGAGAAGCCTGGCAGGCTACGATCCATGGAGTCACAAAGAGCTGAACAGGACTGAGCAACTAACTCCCACGTGTGTCCCAAGAAAGGCTCATCTCTACTAACTCTAGCAGTTAGAGTTAACATGTCCACAGCGCTTTGCCTGCATGCAGGATTCCAGGGGTCAAATGTTACCGTATGATATGGAAGAGACAAGTTGTTTGTGCTCAGTTAGCTATGTTGGATGACTTTACATGAGCTTTTTAGGCCACACACTCTTGGTTGGTAGACAGGCATAAAACCAGGAGTTAAGTCCACAAAATGTTTGAAAATCTGTCTGTAGAGGTCTTTGAAATCATACAGATGAGATTCAAATCAAACCTTGGCTTCCCCGTATACAAAGATGAGGCTAGTGCCTATTTTACAGATTTTTAAGAATTTAATAGAAAAGAGCTAATATGTTATATGACATGAAGTTGGTGCTCAGTAGGTAGAATCACTTTTTTCTGAATCAGTGGCTGCCCTGATGGCAGCTGGAATAATTTCAGACACAAAATAATATCCCCAGCCAAACATGACCTGGGTCATATCCCATATCATAGAATTTCTTCTAGTTAGGATGGGCCTTGGATTGCCCAGGCTATGTGCAGCCTTGGCCCTGAACCCCACCCAGGCGCTGGGGCTGGAAGATTGAGAAGACGGTGGAGGCAGCTGATGGAGACAGTGTTCTCAGCCTCAGGATCCACCAGCTTTTGGAGCTTCCTGAACTTAGGGAACCGGGAACCTCTGCTGATTATGCCTTGTAGGCTATTCTCTTTGGCAAAAAGAATTTTTAAATATATCAAATGCTGGTTGTTAATGTTTATAAGTTAGGAGACTTACCCCCAAAGCAGGTCCTGTGGCTTCCCTAGAAAAATCAGAAGATGTGGTCCTCTAAGCCTGCCTCCTGGATGATGCTGTGGGCTGGAGCCAAGAAAGTGCTTCTCCTTTAGACCAGCAGACTCTTTGGCTACAGGGCCTGGGAGGTCGTGGGGCATAGCACCTGCTCTCAATAACACAAACTCTTTCCCTTTGGGTCAGTGGATGTGATTTTGATATTTAATGTTATTATTTTTGAATGTTTGGCTATGCTGGGTTTTTGTTCCTGCGTGTGGGCTTTTCTCTAGTTGTGGCGAGCCAGGGCTACTCTCTAATTGCAGTGTGCAGGCTTTTCTTTGTGGTGGCTCCCCTTTTTGCAGAGCACAGTCTCTAGGGCACATGGGCTCAGGAACTGGGGCTCCCCGGCTCTAGAGCACAGGCTCAATAGTTGTGGCTCACCAACTTAGTTGCTCCATGGCGTGTGGAGTCTCCCTGGGTCAGGGATCAAACCTGTCTCCTGCATAGGCAGGTGGACTCTTCATCACTGAGCTGTCAGGGAAGCCTGTTATTTTACATCTTTTAAGTACAAATGACTATGACAAAGCCTCTGACATTCTATATGACTTTCATGGATTCCCACCTCACTCCTCCTGTAGTATACTTATGGTGAGGTCCTAAAAACATTTTAGTACTGACTAGAGTCAAAGGCTGCTGCTGCTGCTGCTGCTGCTGCTGCTGCTGCTGCTGCTGCTGAGTTGCTTCAGTCGTGTCAGACTCTGTGCAACCCCATAGACGGCAGCCCACCAGGCTTCCCTGTCCCTGGGATTCTCCAGGCAAGAACACTGGAGTGGGTTGCCATTTCCTTCTCCAATGCATGAAAGTGAAAAGTGAAAGTGAAGTCGCTCAGTCGTGTCCAACTCTTCACAACCCCATGGACTGCAGCCCACCAGGCTCCTCCGTCCGTGGGTTTTTCCAGGCGAAAGTACTGGATTGGAGAGTCAAAGGCTAGTAACACTAATTTTAAAAGTGCAGTATCACAGTAATATCCAAGAGGTGAAAACCAGTTCAGGTTTGCAATTGATATAACTAATGATAATTAGTAGTTCCCTAAATTAAAGCTTTATATTTTACGTGATTTTTATTGCTTTTCAGAGCTTTTATTGTCTTTTCAGAGCTATATTGAAAATTAGCAGGGTTTTATGCTTTGGCTTGTGTTAGTTAAATGAATTTCAATGACTTATTAACATAAAATAAAAATAATATGCTTTGGGATATTAACACCGCAAAATTCAGGTCAGATGTGAATTAACATGTTCAAGTGTTTTAATGCCTCTTAAAAGTGAAAAGTGAAGGTGTTAGTTGCTTAATTGTGTCCGACTCTTTGTGACCTTAGCCCACCAGGTCACACCCACTGTAGCGCACCCGGCTGGTGGGCGCTGTAGCCCACCAGGCTCCTCTGTCCTTGGAATTCTCCAGACAAGAATACTGCAGTGGGTAGCCATTCCCTACTCCAGGGGATCTTCCTGACCCAGGGACTGGACCTGGGTCACCTGCATTGCAGGCAGATCCTTTACCATCTGAGCCACTCGTCTGACTTTTAGACTGTATGTCTGAATATTTTTTGAGTTGAACCATAATAAAGTTCAGCTAATGTCTTCTTGTAAACTTTATCAGTACAGTGCTAGTCTCTTCTTATCCACTGACATATATCGAAATAGTTGAAGCTATGAGTAATTATGCAAATAAAATATGTAAGATTAATATTTTAAAGTCTACATTTCACAAATTATTGCCAGTTATTCTGATGTCATTCATTCTTTGACTTAATTTCTTTTCCAGTGTGGTATGTGTTGGTGGAGATGGATCTGCGAGCGAAGTAGCCCATGCCTTGCTTCTTAGAGCCCAGAAGGATGCAGGGTTGGAAGCAGACAGCATCCTGACTCCTGTGGCAGCCCGGCTTCCGCTTGGTGTGATACCAGCAGGCAAGGGAGGGCCCCTGGATTTTCCAAGTGAACCCTCTCCCCCATCTCTTCCTGTATTACTCTCTAACCTAGACAGCGTCATACAGAGTTAAATGCACAGACTTTGAGTATGAAAGACCCACGCTTGGCATCTCCGCTAGCACATGTGAGATGGTGCCCAAGTTATTTAATTTCTTTGAGTCTTATTTCTCTAAATAAGAGAGAGAGAATGCACATGATGACCCCTTCATTATGAGGTTATTATGGTATGAAATCAGAAGTATATTTGCAGAGTTTAATATAGTTAAGCAAACAATAAATATTTGCTTCTTATTATTATTATTCTACCTTCTCATATAAAAGTTTAATGATCACACAGTTCCAGATATGAAATTTCAAAATAGGGCCACTCCAGTCAAACTGCTTATAATTCCATATGGGATAAAATGTAGTAACTCAATTCCCATAATTGAAGTATCAATAGATAAGTCTGAGAATACCAAAAGGATTCATCCTGACTGCTGTATCTCCAGCAACTAGAACAGAATGTGACACCGTGAACGCTTAATAAGGTTTACGTGAATAAATGTAAAGAAATTATAGAGCAACTGGCACTTGGACGGGACCTAAAAATAGGTAGGATCTGGCCTGAAAGAGAAGAATAAGTTATTCTCTTGGCTGCAAAAATAGCAAGTGGCTAGGCAAAATCCAGGAATGCGAAAGAAAAGACCACGGGGAATTGGTGGGTGGTGCTGGTGTCAAATCTAAACTTTGATGGTTCCTGGATGCTACAGGAAAGGGTCTGAATTGCTGTTAGGGAGCAATGGGAGGTTTAGACAAGGGAGCAACCTTCTGGGAACCTGCTCTAGGAATAAGCCTGATTAGAGGAAAAGAAAGTGGAAGTGAGTCAGGGAGAACAGCCAGAGCAACACTGGCATCTGGAACAGGCAACGGCATCTTTGGCAGGTTTGTTATATTAATCGAGTCCTTCCTCCCAAATTATTATTGAAACAAACAATAGTGGAAAAGGTGATATATATTTTTTTAACATCACATATTGTCATCTCTATAAGAAGAGTGGGAACAATTACAGTTGACCCTTGATCCATATACAGTTGGCCCTTCTTTTCTCTGCATTCTCAAACTTAAACCACTGGGAACAGTGAAGTGCTATCGTACTCACTATATAGGGCTTCCCTCGTAGCTCCATCGGTAAAGAATCTGCCTGCAAGGGGGGAGACTTGAGGTCGCTTCCTGGGTTGGGAAGATTCTCTGGAGAAGGGAATGGCAACCCACTCCATTATTCTTGCCTGCAGAATCCAATGGACAGAGGAGCCTGGCAGGCTACAGTTCATGGAGTCAAAAGAGTCAGACATGACTCAGCAACTACACCACCACCACCAGAGTATTCACCGGCCTTCCCTGGTGGCCCAGCAGTGAAGAATTCTCCTGCAGTGTGGGAGCTGGTGGCCCAGCAGTGAAGAATTCTCCTGCAGTGTGGGAGCTGCAGGAGATGTGAGTTCCATCCCTGGGTCAGGAGGATCCCCTGGAGGAAGGCACAGCAACTCACTCCAGTATTCTTGCCTGCAGAATCCCATGAACAGAGGCGCCTGGCAGGCTATAGTCCATAAGGTCATAAAGAGTCAGGCACAGCTGAAGCGACTTAGCACAGCATGGCATAATATTCACAACTGAAAAATATCCACATCTAAGTGAATCTTCTCACTTCAAACCCATGTTGTACAAGGGTCAGTTGTATTGTTTCCTATGAAAATAGAAAACAATGCACATGGTTGAAAAAGAAATCAACTTTCTATCCATTCAATAACCAGAGACATTTAGTATGAATTTTAGTATACTTGTATTATTAATCAACAAAGAACAGGAGACATACCAATGCTCTTTTAGAGTAAAAAGTCCTTCATAAAAACAAAAATTTTAAAGGAGAGTGTTATAAGGATATATCCTTATGATTATAAAACCTGTTAAGAAAAATCTCTGAAAATAAACCTTTTAGGTAGACAGTAACAAAATGCATCAATTCAAAAAGATGCTTTGGAAGCACACTTTGACCTTTCTGTGTCATTTTAGGAGTATGTCTATAATGGTGGAACTTTCCCAACCTTTTCCCTTCGGGCAGAGTGGATAGCTCACTGTTTCTTTTCCATAGTACTTAAACCCCTGAGGTCACTCATTCAGTGCTGTGCATCAAAGTGGAAGGATGGGTGTCCCCACAGGTATGCATTTGACATCAAGTGAATAGCAAGCTAGAAACAATTGTGCTTATGCTTACTTTTAAAAATACAACTCAGATTTTATAGAGGAATAGCATTGAATTTTATTGTCATCATACTTTTTAAATATATTTCTGATTTTGAGACCATTTTCCAGATACAGTGGATATGTATTGATAGAAATGGCATTTGAATATTTTTTGTTTAGAAGATCCAGCCTGTTGCCAAAACTTTGGTGGTTGTATAGAAGTTCCAGCTTATGGATTGCATCTAATAGGAGGAAATCATGTGCAGGATGTAATTAACATGAAGACTCTCTGTCTGGTCAGGGCTTTGTAGAGACTGGTAACAAGAGCTAGGCAGGACGTTTCTAAGCTGAATGCAGAAGACAGTCTGCCTTTGAACCCATTTGCCTCCTGGAGAGAGACACCCAGAGGGAGAGTGTTTAGTAAATTACTCCACTGAGCCAACAGACTAAACCGCTGAATTATGGTCAGACTCAAATGGATCAGATGTGGGGAAGCCTGTATTTGAACTACTGGCCATTAGCAATGGTGTTTGTTGCTATGGGAACTGGTGCTAAGGAACTATACACAGAGATTCCGATTAAAGGGATGAGGGGGAGGATAGAGAAAAAAGCCAAAGAGGACATAAAAATAAAAAAGAAATCCAGTTAATGTAAAACAAGGCTCAATCCACATACTGATGGCTGGGAACCATATATTCCTATAGAATTCATAAATAAATTCATGCATTCCAATTAATTTAAGGAGAATAAAATATTGCCAAGGGACTGTTAATTTCTATGATATTTTAGGCAAAGAACCAAAGTGTAGGTGCAGTTTTCATGAGAATTTTAGATATGCTTGACTAGGAAGTCATTACATCACATTTATCTGTTTGGATGTGGGAGACATTAATGGCTTTATGAATATTCATGATGTCTGGTTAATTAAGTTAATTGTTCTGCAGAAGTGCTTGCACTTCCAAGGACAATTTTTTTTTTCTTTTTCGCCTCTGTAGTTTCTGCCTGGTTCTTCCATCAGTCATGCGTTACATGATCTGCTGCTTCTGTCCTTACTCGTTGGATGTGGCACATTTTAGCAGATTTGGGGAGGTGGCAGTGAGTAAAGTTGCTGGTAGTGTTAAGAAAAACAACTTTTCAGGCTAATTAAAATGTTTACCTCGAGGCAGAACATTTATAGCTTTTGTGAGAATGCTAAAATTACATAGTTTTTATTTATGTGAGCAGCATGTTCTTTTGGCATGTAGATATCTTTTTGGATGGATCACATTTTGTTTCAGGAAATTGTACTCTTTTAGCTTATTCAAACAAAAATATGAAGCAATCTACAGTTTTATAATTTTACATCTACTTTCTTCATGAACTTTCCTCTTAAATTTTGAGTGTTAAAAAAAAAAAGTTCTTCAGGATTAAGGTACAGATTAAGCAGAGTAGAAGATGACTGAAATGGTTTTCTGACTTCTGGTCATGTCTGTTATCACTGACAGGTTCAATGGAATTAAAGGAAAGTGGCAAAGTTGCAAAGCCTGAGAAGACATAAAAGTAAAAAGCAACCTCTATCTTTCTAAGAGGATTTGTGTTTGGGCATACTTAGCATACTTCAAACTCAAGGGAATAAATGGTCTTTATTTTTCTTGAGTCGTGATATGTGTCATTCTCTACCGCACACGACAACATTACATTATGTTTTTAAATAGTCTTCCTAGAGGAATGCTTTAATGGCCTGCTCCTCCTTAACCATGGTAATGGAGGAAGTGTGTTTCATGGAGTACTGTAATCAACTGATAATCTTAAATATCTCACTCTAATTGCATAGCCTTCTCCAAAACCTTCAACATAAATCTGGTTGGGAAGTAAAATAGATTGATTTGTTTTTGCTTCCCCCCACCCTCACCTAGTCCAGATTAATTAGCAATTAGATGTCCAAAGGTAGCCTGTAGAGGGTCAAAGGAGTGTGTTTCATGGAGTACTGTAATCAACTGATAATCTTAAATATCTCACTCTAATTGCATAGCCTTCTCCAAAACCTTCAACATAAATCTGGTTGGGAAGTAAAATAGATTGATTTGTTTTTGCTTCCCCCCACCCTCACCTAGTCCAGATTAATTAGCAATTAGATGTCCAAAGGTAGCCTGTAGAGGGTCAAAGGATAATTGGAAAGGCCTAGGGATGGGGGAGCCTGGTGGGCTGCCGTCTATGGGGTTGCACAGAGTTGGACACGACTGAAGTGACTTAGCAGCAGCAGCAGCAGCAGGTGATTAACAGCTGGTAAAGATCCACTGAGGAACAGATTTCTGGACTGCTTTTCTCAGACCTTAGGGTGCATACAAGTCACCTGGAAAACTTGATAAGACATGGACATCTGGGCCCCATTCCCAGCTACTCCCTTTCCATAGGCTGGCGGTGGAACCCAGAAATTTCCCTTTTTAACAAGCTCTAGCAGGTAATGTCGGAGAAGGCAATGGCACCCAACTCCAGCACTCTTGCCTGGAAAAATCCTATGGACGGAGGAGCCTGGTAGGCTGCAGTCCCTGGGGTCACTAAGAGTCGGATACGACTGAGCGACTTCACTTTCACTTTTCACTTTCATGCATTGGAGGAGGAAATGGCAACCCACTCCAGTGTTCTTGCCTGGAGAATCCCAGGGACGGGGGAGCCTGGTGGGCTGCCGTCTATGGGGTTGCACAGAGTCAGACACGACTGAAGCAGCTTAGCAGCAGCAGTAGCAGCAGGTAATGTTGATGCAGGTGATTCTTGAACCATAAATTCTGGAGAAGGACCTCTCCATATATTATATATAACCTGAAGATCATATAAAAAGCAGACTATGACTTGTTAGGCATGGAGTAGGGCCTCACAATCAGCGTTGTAATAAACATGGAGATGTGGCCATTGCTGTTTGATTATGGGACATATTTTGAGTAACAAGGGTCAGAACATAAACTACCTTTTGATGAATCAGTTAAAACCAGTTTACCAGTTGGTCAAGGTGGACATTTCTTTGCATTGGTATCATTAGAGGTCTGAAAATCGAAATGCTTAGGTAGGTAGGTCATGATTATTATTGTATTGTTAGATAATGGCTGCACTGCCTCAACTTCTTCAACTGAGAACCCAAGCATATATCCATTCAAAGCGACAAAGGGATTACATATGACCACACAAGAAAGTTCCTGATAAGCAAAGCCAGGGGGCTAGTCTTTGCCTCGATAGCTGTAGTGTGTGTGCTTAGTCACTTAGCCGTGTCCAGCTCTTTGTGACCTGATGGACCATAGTCCGCCAGGCTCCTCTGTCCATGGGGATTCTCCAGGCAAGAATATTCGTGCTCTCCTCCAGGGGCTCTTCCCAACCCGGGGATCGAACCCAGGTCTCCCGCATTGCAGGTGGATTCTTCGCTGTGTGAGCCACCAGGGAAGCCTAATAGCTGTAGTACACAATACATCCATGCTAGCACAGCTCTTGGCAATGACTGGCCTTAAGAAGAATGATAACTTCTTAATTTTAAACTGTGCTAGCTGGTATTTTTCCCTTTGAAAGCAGACCTTTACCCCAAGATCTCAGACACATAAGTATTACAGGGGTGTGACTTGAGAGAGCTCTTTTTCTGTGTAGGCTGGTGGGAAAAATTCATGTGGATCTTAAATTATCCTAGCGATATAGAGAAATCTGTGTCTCAATACAGATTCTCATACTGTGGCAGATACCATGGAAAGAAGTGTTTTCTTCATCTATGATACAGTATCTCAGATAATAGAAGAGCCCCCCCCCCCCAACTTGGTTAAGAGCTTTGTTGTTTTTCAGTTACTAAGTTATGTCTGCCTCTTTGCGACTCCATGAATTGCAGCACTCCAGGCTTCCCCGTCCTTCACCATCTCCCAGAGTTTGCTCAACTCATGTCCATTGAGTTGGTGATGCCATCCAACCATCTCATCCTCTCTTACCCCTTTCTCCTCCTGCCCTCAATCTTTCCCAGCATCAGGGTCTTTTCCAATGAGTTGGCTTTTTACATCAGGTGTTCAGAGTATTGAAGCTTCAGCATCAGTCCTTCCAATGATTATTCAGGACTGATTTCCTTTAGGATTGACTGGTTTGATCTCCTTGCTGTTCGAGGGACTCTCAAGAATCTTCTCTAGTATCACAATTTAAAAGCATCAATTCTTTGGCTCTCAGCCTTCTTTATGGTCCAGCTGTTAACATCCATGCATGACTAACTGGAAAAACTATAGCCTTAACTATACTGACTTTTGTCTACAAAGTGATGTCTCTGCTTTTTAATACACTGCCTAGGTTTATCATAGCTTTTCTTCCAAGGAGTAAGCATGGTTTAATTTAATGGCTGCAGTCACCATCTCCAGTGATTTTTGACTCAAGAAAATGAAATTTGTCACTGTTTCCACTTTTTATTTGCCATGATATGATGGGACCAGATGCCATGGTCTTAATTTTTGGAAGTCTGAATTTTAAGTCAGCTTTTTCAATCTCTTTATCCTCATTAAGGGGCTCTTTACGTCCTCGTTGCTTTCTGCCTTTGAGTGGTATCCTCTGTATATCTGAAGTTGTTGATGTTTTCCCCAGCAATCTTGATTCCAGCTTGTGATTCATCATGCCCAGCATTTTGTATGGTGTACTGTGCATAGAAGTTAAATAAGCACTGTGACAATACACAGCCTTGATGTACTCCTTTCCCAATTTTGAACCAGTTCATCATTCCATGTCCAGTCCTAACTGTGGCTTCTTGGCCTGCATACAGGTTTTTCAGGAGACAGATAAGGTGATCCGGTATTCCCATCTCTTTCAGAATTTTCCACAGTCTATTGTGATCCACGCATTCAAAGGCTTTAACATAGTCAATGAAGCAGAAGTAGGTGTTGTTTTTGGAATGCCCTTGTTTTTTCTATGATCCAGTGGATGTTGGCAATGAGATCTCTGGTTCCTCGGCCTTTTCTAAATCCAGCTTGTACATCTGGAATTTCTCAGTTCATGTACTGCTGAAGCCTAGTTTGAAGGATTTTGAGCATTACCTTGCACAAAGAGCTTTAGAAAGAATTTAAAGCCTATCTCTTGTACTTTACAGTGATTTTATATTTTTTCTTAGTTATTATTTGGCTTTTTTTGTGTGTTTATGTGTTTGTCTCTGTTTTTCAGAGCCATTCTTCTACTGTTGGTGCTCTTTTTGGTAAAGAAGTTAGAAGCTTGTTTATTAAAGTTGAATGGGGCAGATTTTGATACAGCTAACACTCTTGCAGGTAGAAAATATACATTCACAATGGAAGAAGCTGTGAGCAAGTAAATACTATAAATTGTTTTCTAATTTTTAAGTTATTTAAAGATTAATAATTCAGTAGCCATCCAGTGTGCATCTATGATATGAACAAAAACTTACAAACTTCCATGTAATTTCTCATTTAAACATTACATAGTGACATCTCTATAAAGTAAGAGCAAATGGTTAGTTTAAAATGTTTGCAAGAAATAGATAGTTTGGATAGACTGATAATTAGAAGTGAAATAGAATCTGTACTTAAAAAAAAAAAAAAAACTTCCTACAAACAAAAGTCTGGGACCAGATGGCTCCACAGGCAAATTCTATCAGACATTTAAGGATAACTGATACCAATTCTTCTCAGACTCTTCAGAAAAATTGAAAAGGAAGGAACACTCTTAAAGACATTCTATGAAGTCATCATCACCCTCATTCCAAAACCAGACAATGATACCCCTTAAAAAAGATTACAGGCCATTATCTTTGAATTTAGATGTAAAAATTCCCCACAAAATGTTAGCAAATGGAACTCAACAACACATAAAAAAGATCATATACCACATCCAAGTAGGATTCATCCCAGGTTCACAAGGATGGTTCATCATACCAAATAAATCAATGTAACATGCCACATTAAGTAAGACAAATAAAAAACCACATAAAATGTTTGCTACACTGATCATCCACATTTTACATTTGATTTGGCAGGATCTACTAATGTATTGGCACATTCTCTCCATGGAGTTTCTCATGTGGTAACTGCAACTTTGCACATTATAATGGGTAAGAATTCTTCCAAAGAAGTTCATGTTTTCTAAGGAAGATTGTTTTATTTCCTCCAGACTTGCCAAGATAGCTTCTTTATCTCTCAAAGCAGAAAAATGTTTGAATAAAAACTGAAAGTTAGTTAGTCAAAGTTTCACTATTTTGACTGATGATTTTTCACAATGCAGGTGCTATAAAGAGTAGAAAATATAGTTTTACTGTAATCTGGATAGGAAAAAATACAACGATATTCAAGATCCCAACTTTATAACCAGGTCAAGAAAATCTATGTACAATATCAGGAACTGTTGTTTGACTATCAGAACTCTGGGACTGGTTATTAAAAGAAAAAAAAAAAAAAGGCACAAGAAAAAAAATCTCCAGCCTGTGTCCTTCCACTAGACTTTTTATTATCTCTACTGATATAAAGCATATAAGCAGTAATATAAGCAAATCTGTTAAATCTGAGTTTACTTTTCACATGTACTTCAACTTTACTTCCTTAGCAATGTTTTGTTTCAAATAGCAGTAAACTGCAAAATTTACTGCTTTCTATTTCTTCGTTTAGTGCCTGAAAAAGCTATAAATGGCAGTTGCAGTCATTGTAGGTAAAAAAAAGTGGAAGAGAAAACAGTGTATTTATGACAGAATAAAGTAGCCTGATGCTTTCTTCTTCCATGAGTAAATAGATATTCTCCTCTGTGTTTGCCACTTGCCCGTATTTGCTGACACTAATATTCGGCATAACGTTCAAGGGCATATACAACCAGTCGACGTCTGTACGTTCAGCACCACTGGCAAGTTTCTTCGATTTGGGTTCTCAGCCATGTTTGGCTTTGGTGGAAGAGCTTTGGCTATGGCAGAAGATCATCGATGGCTGTCCCCTAACCAGCGGATGGATTTTGCTATCATGAAGGCACTGGCAAAACTAAAGTAAGGCTTTTTTTCCTTAAACCCCAAATTTCATATCCCAGAGGCACTGACTGCTAAAAACAGATTTCATTACATTGTAGGCCAGAAGAATGTGAAATATCATTTTTACCGTTTAACAGCTCTCAGGATTTAGAAGAAAGGTAAGTTAAAAGCTTCACTCAGAGTAATACCGGAATCTTTATCTATTTTTAAAGCATAAAATAGTTTGATATAAACAGTATATTGGACTTGGGATGTTTGGTTGTTATTCTATCATATTAGTGAAGAATATAGAATCATGGAGTGCTACGGATACTATTAGACCATGTAGCTTGGCATTTGCCTTCAGAAGCAACTGTTCACTCCATCCTTCCATCTACCCATCCATTTATCCGTCTATCTTTCCATTCAACAGCTATTTATTGATTATCTGCTATATGCCAGACACTTTGGATACAATGAGCCAATGAACAAGCAAACAAAATCCTTAGTTTCTGCCCTCATGAGAATTTCTAGTGCAGACTAAAAAGGGTTTTCGAAGTCACACAAAAGAAGTGCTGTAGTCTTAAAAAAAAAAAAATCATTGTTACTGATAAATCAGTGAATCAAATAATGCAGTAATGGAATTGTTCACATATTTTTACGTCCTGTCTAATAGCTATAATGTTGAGGTCTACACCCATCTCATGTTTAATAGATGCCATCTTTTGTGTGTGATGTGTTTTTGTCTCTTGTGTTTTCTTTTAGGAGGGCGCAAGGATATCCCAAATCTGGTAAGTCTGAAATTAGCTCCCCGAGAACTGAGCCAGGCTCTACTGACACTTTGCTGTGGTGAGGGAGAATAACTGGTCCCTTCCATTACCTTTAGATTGCAGTGATCAGTGGCAAACGATCCAAGGTCACTTCTTGAATGTCAGCATTATGGCAATTCCGTGCCAGTGTTCAGTGGCACCTGGAGGCTTGGCACCTAATACCAGGTTAGTAAGCATTTTTATTGAATTGTTGATACTTTTCTATAAACCGCATTTATCTGTCAGAATAGCCAGCTAACTCTTGGCTAGCTAGAATATGATCAAGAGGAAGTCATCTTTGACTGTATAATATTAGAGATTCTAAGGCATTTGTCATCAGAGTAGGCTGAGAACAACTGTTATACTGGAAAAATACTCTGCTGTTTTAATATCACTGAAGCTAAAATAATATTCTTTGGGTTTTATTGACATGATCTTATTGTGTTATTTATGCCCACTCTGCTCTTTTATTTATGTTATTTACCAGTCACTGAGAACATTATGTTTAATTCTGATATTTAATATGGCTGTCCCTGACTTTGAATTTTAGTGCAGATGTAAACATCCTTAGCAAGAATGGCATGTATGTGTGTATGTATGATACTTTTAGTCAAAGGAAATATTTTAGCTGTATTTAGTATGAATAGTGATGCATCTGAATATACTACTTGGGTCAGGAAGATCCCCTGGAGGAGGAAACAGCAACCCATTCCAGTATTCTTGCCTGAAAAAAGTCCCATGGATAGAGGAGCCTGGTGGGCTGCAGTCCAAAGGGCTGCAAAGAGTTTGACATGACTGGTGACTGAGCGTGCATGTAATTCTTGAGGCAAACACTGTAATTGGAAGACTCAATGCCCCTCTCCCTCTGCCTACTCTTCTTCCTGTCTTTTCTATAGAGTCTGGAATACTGAATACTCTCAATCCCCACAAGATGTGTATAAGAGACAGCCCCCATCCCTGGGACTCTCCAGGCAAGAATACTGGAGTGGGTTGCCATTTCCTTCTCCAATGCATGAAAGAGAAAAGTGAAAGTGAAGTCGCTCAGTCTGTCCGACTGTTAGCGACCCCATGGACTGCAGCCCACCAGGCTACTCCGTCCATTGGATTTTCCAGGCAAGAGTACTGGGGTGGGGTGCCATTGCCTTCCCCGCATTTTATCCACAAGCGATAGTTATTCCATCTCTTGTACATCCTTTTCATGTAGTTGTCCATCATTGGTCTGAAAATATTTCTCTTACATTCCTGGAGAGCATAGAAGAAAGGGTGATGACTATTTTGTAATATCATCACATCTAAATTTTTCCCTAAAGTGGAATAAAAGAATGACTTATGTACGTACTTTGGCAATTCATAACATCATTTTAATGATTAGTTTCAACTTCCCTGCAAAATATTTAACCTGAAGGATTAACAACTGGCAAAGGGATGATTTAGAATGTTTTCCTTGACTAACGATAGGAAGGTGAGAAACAGGGAAACATCTAAAGTTAGAAAAGAAGAAAAACTACTTAAAAACCAGATGTCAGGGAGCTCATTAATTATCTCTAGTGCTGAAGCTTGCCAGGAGTGTTTTGAAGCTTGTATGGTTTAGAAGTCGATCCTGATTTTTCCCTCCCCCTATCCTCAGAAACCTTAGATAGCTGACGCCTCCCTAAGGAAGCGTCCCACGAGAAGTGAGGTCCTGGCCGGCTGACCCAAGCTGTGCACTCCAGGCCATGACACGGTGCTGCTCTGACCCTGCCCCATCTCCACGCTCACGTCTGCTCAAGGACCTTTGGGGCAGTAGTCTCGCACTCTGGGAAGGAGTAGGTTCATGCCTCCTTCCAGCTGCTCCAGATATTCTCCAGGTGGCCTGAAAGTCCATGGCTTACTCTCCAGGTTCAGTCAGCATTGATGACTTTTTCAGAGAAGGGTGACTGGTTAGAGATGTCTTCTGTGGATTGTAGTCAAACATGCCATTTTTGCAAGGGCCTTTATGTAGGAGCGTTGGCTGACTAAGATACTCAAAGTTTATCTTCTGAATGATTCAGGGAAATCGCAAAGGAGTTTCAACTTTCAGCTTTATTTTTTCACAAGAAAGTATAATTTACTTTAAGATACATCAGTGCAAGTTGCTGATAGGAACTAATATTTTTGTATTTGAATTTTGCTAAGATTAAATGTAGTAATATATGGAAATATTGAGAAGGGTGCTAGGCACATAGCATGTGTTTCCACTATTAATAAGTATTGAAAGGTAGACACATGAAAACTAAAGAATTAAAATCAAGAACACACAAAACACTCATGTTTTAGTATCACTGACTATTTATTTCCAGTTGGGAAGAGGTGACATGATGGGTAAAAGGAAAGCTAGACCCTGAATGAAGGCCTCTGGTTCCAGTGATCATTTCTCTTTTTCTGTCTTTGAACCAATCACTTAAACTTGGGGACATCTTTTCATTCGACATAAGTTGAGTGAATGACTGGATAATCTCCAGGATCCTTTACAGCTCTAACCTGAGGTTCTGTAAGATTTAAAGAGCTCTTTTTATGTCGTTGTTGTTATTCTTGGAATAATTTTATATTTGCACTGAAATTCAGCCTAGGAGTCATTTGCACATATTTCTGCAAACTGCCTTCTAAAGCTAGATGCGTCTGTGAGTGGCTTTTTGGCACTAAATCACACCTCTAAATTTGTAGCCTCTTATATTGAACCAAAGAGTTATGCAAGATTAAAATGTGCAGTCATTTAACTGAACATGTATGGTAGCATTTTGTTCACTCCAGTTCATCCATCCAAGGGCCGCTTTGATTTATCTGGTTTACTGTCACTTAGACCTGCCCTTAAATAAATGTTTAAATCAAACGTTAGATTTTTAAAGCTGTTGAACTAGTTGTTACACCATTTGTACTGATTAACTATTTTACAACACATCTTTAAAAAACAAAACAAAACATGGTTTTACATTCACTCCCTAAGTAAGTACATTTCAAATTATGTCTTTATATGTGAATAGGATGCATGATAATTCAGTCTTTTTTAAAAGCCCTTAACGTCAGTGCTTGGTGAGAAGGAAGTCGATTGTCTAATAAAACTAATCTGAAAGGCTGTTTCATTTTAAGAAGAATGCAGCAAAATATAGTTTAAGAATTTTGGGTAAATAGAATGCTATTTATCTGACTTGCCTACAACTTCTAGTAAAGATTATTTGTTAGAAATAATGATACAGAGTAATTTCTGATGTAATCTCTTAATAAATGTTTTGATGTCAAATACAAATATTTAATTTCAGATTAAATAATGGAAGCATGGCTCTTATAACTGCACGAAACACTTCTCGACCGGAATTTATAAAACACCTGAAAAGATATGCGAGTATTAAAAACCAGGTACAGTAAAGCATTTGGATTACTTATGTGCAAAGCAATTAATCATGGGGAATGAGATGCTATCATAATTGACACCAAGTCCTGCCTTGTAAGAAGGCTTTATTTTCTTCTGAATACACTGATCTTTTTTTTTTTTTTTTTCAGTTTGTGCTTTCTTCAAATTTTGAAAAGTATCCACCAGTATTAATACAGATTGGCCTTTTTTGAATTGTGGGTTGGTGGTTATATATATTTTATGTGTGTGTGTGTACACAAAGAGAAAATAGAAAATGTAATGTTATATTGAAATGTGGAGTAAATTAAGGATAAAATTATACTCAGCTGTTCTTCAGAATGAAGAGAGTGAAACCTGAGATTTTTAATCTTCTTGATTTTATGACATCAGACTCCCTCTAAAGTTATGACCTTTGGATTTTCCTTTCATTTGTTCAAGATCTGCCTACTTACATTGATTGAAATAAATTTGCAGAAATATACTTTAGAATACACCACTTTCATATAGCTATTTTATTCTAAACTTAGATGTGTGTGGTATTTGTAGAGATAGGGAAAATTATTATATTTCCACTTAAGAGATTCATTTTAAAGAGAAGCAATAACTGTTATAAGCCATATTCTTTTGGCAGGTACTTTGAGTCAATTATTAGGAAACTGATCCATAAATATATGAATTTCTGAAATTATGAATCTTGAAGTGCATAGTAGGCATGTAAAACCATATGGTCTCACACCTTCTTACAGGTATAAAATTGTGCCTGGCTGTAGTTGGGGGAGAACAGGTGGGAGGAGGAGAGTAAATTCAGCTGGTGACCAGCACTAAATCTTGCTTACATAGGTAGTCACTGCAAGGCTCCCATTTTTGCTTCTTTATAATTTTAAACTTTCTGGGGCAGGCCTTAGGATGTTTTGGTTCTCTTCTGCCTACCACATTATTTGATCAATGTTTTTTGAGCAACCAACTGAATGAAATGTTTAGGAAGTTATAACAATTAGATATAGTCCTATTTTCCTTAAATATAAATCTCTAAGGAGACAAAGTGGTCAAAAGCAGATATAATGTAGGTTGTGAGACTAATAACTTTATGGATGTATTTTGGGAAATAGTGATTTATTGATTTTTAAAGGAATGTATTCCTTTGCAAATGTTGCTAATTTTGTTTGCAACTTTATTGTTTTTCTTAATCCCAAAGCAATACATTTCCATTGCTTTTTTTCTAAATCAGAAAATAGAAGCAAAATAGCAATATAAAAAGCACTCAAAATTATATATTCCAAGAGATAGTGAATGTCATTACCTTGGTATAAACTTTTTCTATTAAATAATTCTGAGAATTTAAAGGAGTAAGATACTTTCCTTGAGAAGCTGGTATTTATTTAGGGATGCATGATCGCACAAACTACTTATGGAAGTTCTCTTCTGGAATGGCTAATGGGCAAGTGTCTTAGGTAATTTTTCTTTAATCCGTTTTTTCAATATGAAAGTAGCTTTCTTCTGACTTTTAAAAAATTTTTTTAATTTTTTTTCCATTTTAGTTTATTTTACTTTACAGTACTCTATTGGTTTTGGCATACATTGACATGAATCTGCCACGGGTGTACACGAACTGGGAGTTCTTCTGACTTTAAAAGTAACAGATGCTTACTATAGAAATATGAACATAGTGGTAAATATAATTCTGTATCTATAGGAAAATAACTTTTCAAAAGGAGACCATGTGATGCAAAATATAACATTTTTTCTCATGTACTTGACCAGTCATATCTTGCTTGTGATACAAGAAACTATTGCCTGTGTGTGTGTTTCATTAGATTTAACTCATTGGCTTAGCTCTTTACAAAAATTCAAGTCCGTGCTATTGTTCTGTAATGTTTTACAAAGAAATTCTAAAATGTTTTGTTTAATGATATATAGTAAGAATAATGTGATTGATTCTCAAGGTGACTTTCATTTGTTAAAAAATTGTAGATGTACATATAAACATATACATGTGTATATAGTCTCTTCATGCTGATACGTTCAAAACTATCTCTTCATGCGGATATGTTCAAAAATGTAAATCTATATAAATTATGTAAGATTATAAAGACAAGATAAATATAAAGTGATATTATCTACTGTTTAGGAGAAGGAAATGGCAACCCACTCCAGTGTTCTTGCCTGGAGAATCCCAGGGACAGGGGAGCCTCATGGGCTGCCGTCTATGGGGTCGCACAGAGTCGGACATGACTGAAGCGACTTAGCAGCAGCAGAAGCAGTAGCAGTTCTGGTATCCAGGAAGGGAAATGCAGCACTTCAGCCCAGAGAGAGCAACAGTCTAGGTCTCTGAACCATCTTTACCAGGTTGGACTGAATGTTCATGTATGCCAACAGTTATAGAACGTATTGAAAACTGTGATTTGTAGGTGACACACCTTGCCTTTCCCATCTCTGTGTAAAATAGATAGGAGGTAAAAATTACTCAGGTTCTTTCAACTCCATCCTGTAGCTGACCGTTCTCTGTTCATACAATTCTGCATTCACTTTGACCCTCATTTTTTGGTAGCGAGTTTAAAACCCTTAAGAGCTGGTGCTTCCCCAGGGATTTGTTTGTAGGCTTATCTTTTCATGATACCTTTTCCTGGGTGACCTCACTGCCTTCCATTGCTTGAACCACTCTCTGAACTTTGCACACTACCAAGGGTTCTGTCCTCCCTTGGGATCTGCAGGATCACTGTGCCTTTCTGTGTGCCGAAGTTATAGAACTCACGGGCATCTTGAATCGAGCACATCCACTGCTTATCTTATTGCCCTCTCCCCTGATGGTGTTCCATGTTTCCCCACACAGGGCAACGGCACCACTCTCTGCCCATCCTGGAGTTACTCTGAACCCCTCTCCCTCATTTCTTACAACCAGTCCACCAGTTAATCCCTTCTTGCTTACAATAGCCTCCTCCTGGTCTTTCTTTTCTCTGGTCTTATCTTCCACACTTCCTTCTAGACAGAGTTTTCTAAAATACAGATATGACTTATCCCTTCTCTAATTCTTCAGTCTTATTGTCATCAAGATGACATTGAACATTCTCACTGAGGAACACGTAGCCCTCTGTATTCTAGCCCGCCCTGTGTCACAGCCTCACCTGTTGCCATCCTCCACTGGATCTCCCATGTTTTGGGCATCGTGTTAGTTTTCTAGGGCTGCCATTAACAGACACCACAGGGAGTATAGGTGTGGTTTCTCCCAAGGCCTGTCTCTGTGGATCACTAACTTTTCTAATATATTCCTTCCTCCTTTGCCAAACATTAACTGTCTATAGGTGTGTGGGCTTATTTCTGGGCGCTCTATTCAGTTCCATTGATCTTTATGTCTATTTTGGTGCCAATACCGCCACACAGTTTTAATTCTTGTAGCTTTGTAGTATTGTTTGAAGTCTGGAGGGTTAGGCCTCCTGCGTTCTTGCTTTTCTTCAAGATTGCCTTGGCAATAATGAATCTTTGATGGTTCCATATAAATTCTAGCATCATTTGTTCAAGTTCTGTGAAAAGTGTCATGTGTAATTTGATAGCTGCTGCTGCTAAGTCACTTCAGTCGTGTCCGACTCTGTGTGACCCCACAGACGGCAGCCCACCAGGCTCCCCCGTCCCTGGGATTCTCCAGGCAAGAACACTGGAGTGGGTTGCCATTCCCTTCTCCAATGCATGAAAAAGAAAAGTGAAAGTGAAGTTGCTCAGTCTGCCCGACTGTTAGCGACCCCATGGCCTGCAGCCCACCAGGCTACTCCGTCCATTGGATTTTCCAGGCAAGAGTACTGGGGTGGGGTGCCATTGCCTTCCCCGNACATATAAACATATACATGTGTATATAGTCTCTTCATGCTGATACGTTCAAAACTATCTCTTCATGCGGATATGTTCAAAAATGTAAATCTATATAAATTATGTAAGATTAAAAAGACAAGATAAATATAAAGTGATATTATCTACTGTTTAGGAGAAGGAAATGGCAACCCACTCCAGTGTTCTTGCCTGGAGAATCCCAGGGACAGGGGAGCCTCATGGGCTGCCGTCTATGGGGTCGCACAGAGTCGGACATGACTGAAGCGACTTAGCAGCAGCAGAAGCAGTAGCAGTTCTGGTATCCAGGAAGGGAAATGCAGCACTTCAGCCCAGAGAGAGCAACAGTCTAGGTCTCTGAACCATCTTTACCAGGTTGGACTGAATGTTCATGTATGCCAACAGTTATAGAACGTATTGAAAACTGTGATTTGTAGGTGACACACCTTGCCTTTCCCATCTCTGTGTAAAATAGATAGGAGGTAAAAATTACTCAGGTTCTTTCAACTCCATCCTGTAGCTGACCGTTCTCTGTTCATACAATTCTGCATTCACTTTGACCCTCATTTTTTGGTAGCGAGTTTAAAACCCTTAAGAGCTGGTGCTTCCCCAGGGATTTGTTTGTAGGCTTATCTTTTCATGATACCTTTTCCTGGGTGACCTCACTGCCTTCCATTGCTTGAACCACTCTCTGAACTTTGCACACTACCAAGGGTTCTGTCCTCCCTTGGGATCTGCAGGATCACTGTGCCTTTCTGTGTGCCGAAGTTATAGAACTCACGGGCATCTTGAATCGAGCACATCCACTGCTTATCTTATTGCCCTCTCCCCTGATGGTGTTCCATGTTTCCCCACACAGGGCAACGGCACCACTCTCTGCCCATCCTGGAGTTACTCTGGACCCCTCTCCCTCATTTCTTACAACCAGTCCACCAGTTAATCCCTTCTTGCTTACAATAGCCTCCTCCTGGTCTTTCTTTTCTCTGGTCTTATCTTCCACACTTCCTTCTAGACAGAGTTTTCTAAAATACAGATATGACTTATCCCTTCTCTAATTCTTCAGTCTTATTGTCATCAAGATGACATTGAACATTCTCACTGAGGAACACGTAGCCCTCTGTATTCTAGCCCGCCCTGTGTCACAGCCTCACCTGTTGCCATCCTCCACTGGATCTCCCATGTTTTGGGCATCGTGTTAGTTTTCTAGGGCTGCCATTAACAGACACCACAGGGAGTATAGGTGTGGTTTCTCCCAAGGCCTGTCTCTGTGGATCACTAACTTTTCTAATATATTCCTTCCTCCTTTGCCAAACATTAACTGTCTATAGGTGTGTGGGCTTATTTCTGGGCGCTCTATTCAGTTCCATTGATCTTTATGTCTATTTTGGTGCCAATACCGCCACACAGTTTTAATTCTTGTAGCTTTGTAGTATTGTTTGAAGTCTGGAGGGTTAGGCCTCCTGCGTTCTTGCTTTTCTTCAAGATTGCCTTGGCAATAATGAATCTTTGATGGTTCCATATAAATTCTAGCATCATTTGTTCAAGTTCTGTGAAAAGTGTCATGTGTAATTTGATAGCTGCTGCTGCTAAGTCACTTCAGTCGTGTCCGACTCTGTGTGACCCCACAGACGGCAGCCCACCAGGCTCCCCCGTCCCTGGGATTCTCCAGGCAAGAACACTGGAGTGGGTTGCCATTCCCTTCTCCAATGCATGAAAAAGAAAAGTGAAAGTGAAGTTGCTCAGTCTGCCCGACTGTTAGCGACCCCATGGACTGCAGCCCACCAGGCTACTCCGTCCATTGGATTTCCAGGCAAGAGTACTGGGGTGGGTGCCATTGTCTTCCCCGGTAATTTGATAGGGATCACATTAAATTTATAGATTGCTTTGGGTAGTATGGCTAAGGAAATATGAAGCTGATGTCTCATCATTCAAGAGTGGTCAGAAAGCAACCCTAATTATCTTGCAACTTGTGTCTATCTTTAAAGTGAGGGTGAGGCAGGCAAACACTGGCAAAAATAACACAGGATAGACTTACTTTCTCTTTTCACCTTCATAAGTTAAACTTTTTGTAATGAAATCCCAAATGTGCAACTTATTCTAGATTTTCTTTACATCGGGTAAACTAGCTGACAATAATTAATTCAGTGGATGATAAAAATCCTCTATAAAAATAGATTAGTATTAAATATTTACTCTTTAATTAGAAATTATTGTATACAGTTTCATAGACATGTACTATTTGTAAGAAACTAATTTTGCCAGCTGCTAGACCTAAATGAACTTGCAAAGCTTCAGAAAAGGCTTCATCCAAAGAAACTGATACTGCTAGGTTTCAAAGCTATAAAAACATCAGCATGAACACCGATGTTTAATTGAAAGTGAGAGTGCAGTGAACTTTACTAATCTGCATTACAGTTAGGTATAAAGCAAGTACCAAAGTTATTTGTGTTAATTTTTTTTTTAGTTCAATTTTCCATTTGTTGATACTTACACTGTTGAAGAAGTAAAAGTTTGCCCAAGGAGTAACAGCAGTGGACACCATCCAGAGGAAGATCATGGGCCACGTGAAACTGCTTCAGGAAACTGTTTCCCTTGGAATGTAGATGGTGATTTAATGCAAGTTGCATCAGAGGTCCATGTTAGGTAAGTAATTATTCACCACCTTATATGTCTGTCAGACGCAGAACTGATAGTTAGAAGAAGGAAGTTTCCATTTATACCATTGAAGCAGGCAGCTGGCTAGATAGTAAATCAGGAACACATAAAAAGACACATGTACAGTTTTAATAAAAAGTATAACTTTTTATTTATTCACCAGTTGTTATGTACAACCATTTTCTCTGGTTATGAGTCTCTACGTTGGCACTCCAAATTACCATTCTTCATAAACTATACAGATAATGTATGTCTGAAAATTCTACTTTGAATTTTTAAAAATAGATTAAGATCTTATACCTCATGAAGTCATTTGAATAGCAGATGGTTACAATTTTAAATTTCCTTTTATGCACAACAAATACTTGTGTTCAGCAGTTTGCTTTTATCATCTTTCCAAAGCATCCTTTACATCAGAACAATTTTACATATTATTTATTAGCAAGAGCAGCTGGTTATAAACAGGCAAACTCATTTTCCGTATGACTCCGTAAGTGGAAGTGTGCAGGGCTCCCTGAGTGGCCTGCTAGATGTGAGCTTTCTACAGCCACAATTTACTGGGCTTTACAGGAATTAGTGCTACTGATTTAGGCCCTGCATTTTTTCTAGATGGCAGCTCTGTCATGAATATATGTTTGTTGGTTATCATTAGATTTGAATTTGATAGTATGCACTGCATTCCATAGGTGTTATGTATGAAAAATAACAGAATGATAGGTTAATGAAATAATCAGTCATGTATATTATATTCTTTACAGAGTACACCCAAGACTTATCAATCTCTATGGAAGAAGCATGGAAGAAATGAATGATCCCAAAGTCACATGTAGTTGTTTATAAGAGGAATGTGGAAACTAGAATTTTAATATGAAAATATATGTTATGTTTTAGTTAATCAGATATCTTAATAAGGAAAAATATCTATTATTTTGAAAAGAAATTAAAATTACTATTTTTGATGTTACTAAAATTACTCAACTTAAAAAAAATAAGACATGAAATATATACAAAACAACTCAAATTTTGGTTTTTGGAGAGTATTTATTGGAATGGAAAATAAACATCTCCAGTATTTGAAATTTAAACAAGATATATCAATATTTAACATAGATTAATTTCAAAGTGAAATAATTTGGATTCTTTCTTCCTGGATTTGAGTCCATCAATTCTGATGTTAAATTTCAATAGCCTGGTGCCAACAGATCAGAGTTCATGTAAAAATGTTCTGATATCCTGATGAGGTAAGTATTCCAGCAAGATTATATTTCANTGCTGTCTCTTATACACATCTTATCAATATTTAACATAGATTAATTCCAAAGTGAAATAATTTGGATTCTTTCTTCCTGGATTTGAGTCCATCAATTCTGATGTTAAATTTCAATAGCCTGGTGCCAACAGATCAGAGTTCATGTAAAAATGTTCTGATATCCTGATGAGGTAAGTATTCCAGCAAGATTATATTTCAAAATTACACATTTAGGAAATCATATAACCAGAAATAGTACTATTTTTTTTCCCTCAAAATCTCTAATATGTAGACTACTTGGCAAAAACAAAAAAGATGGATTAAAGTTATAGCACCAATTTTGTGATGGTCTCTGAAAGTTGAAAACTCAAAGTGACTGGAGTTTGAAGTCCATTATACACAAAGCATGCAAAATATATAAGGAGTCATCATCTCGCCCCGTAGGGAGCTGTGTTCCTCTTGCTCCTGAAAGCCCTGCTGTCTGACGATTCTAGCATGTTGGCTGCACTGTACTCAGTGCTACCTGAAATGCTGTTATTTATAGTAGGAAAGAACCAGATTTAAATTTCCTCAGGGATCATCCTTGAGAAAGCAGCTCTAAATTTGGATTTGATCTTCTATCAATGTGCCTAGATGTTTTCTTGAAAGAACTACTTTAACAATTTTAATTTCTATTGGTTACACACCAAGCTAAGGTTTCATGCTCACTGGGTCTCGCTGCTCAAATGCCTTCACCGATTGCTGTGCATTTCTCCTTTTCCAGCCACCAGTATGTGAACAGATAGCAGAAATGAAGCAGTCTGAGGAAGACAGCTGTTGGCAGGGACCTCATATGAAGAAATCCTTTTCCACAACAGTAAAGATTGGCCCCTAACTTATCACGTCCCATAACAGATTTTAAAAATTTGGCCACAACCTTCATATCAAGTTAGATGTAGGAATAAATCAGATGAAGTTATGTTCTGCAGTTATCAGCATTTAGTTCATAAGTAAGAATAAATATTAAAAAATGACTCTATTTGAAAATAAAGAGACATTTAAAGATAAATTATTTTAGACCCAGAAAGAAACTACTTCATTATAAAAGTATGTAAGATTAACCAAAACCTTAAAATATTTCACTTATCACTAAAACATGGAAATTTTCATGTCATATTTTTATCTAAGCTAAATCTACATTTTTCAATTTACAGTTAAATTTGTGAATTTTGTTTTCTAGTTCCATGCAGAAGAGAATGCCCTTATAGTACTGGTGAAAGCATATTTCATACTTACACTTGAGGAGAAAAGAATAACATCCAAACAAGAATTTATCTATTTGCTGAATTTTGACAGTCCGCATTTTAAACAGTATCTAATTTATATGAAATATTTGTCCCCAATTCTTTGGAAGGCTCTGATTTTTAAAAAACTAGTGAGGTACAGTTTTCATATTTTACATATATCAGTGTATTTATATTTCAAATATCAGCTAAAGTGCAACATTCAATCTGTTTTAGAATATAAATTAGAATTCTAAGTATTGTTTTTATAAACAAAAAATTTGACTAAAGATGGATATTTAAAATTTACTCTTCAGTACCTTTACCTTGATAAAATTGTGTTACAGAAAGACTTATTGGATTTACACCTATATAAATATATGTTCTTTTAGAAACTTATTATGTATATATATATATGTACAAAAAGAAAAAAATACATGGCTGTATAAACAATAATTATCCAGAAATCACCCCTTTAAGCTCAAACCAGTGTATAAGTTCAGTCTGAAGTTTGCTCATCAGGCCATAGTATTCATAGACTGGTTGCTGATCGAAGCTCATAGGAAATAGATTACAAATCAGTGGCTTTAAAGATATCTGCTTTAAAATGATAGTGGTTCTTTTCTATTCATTAGAAAATTTGGTGACAGCTTGTTGAAACATTCTGCTAAATATTTCTAGAGAACATATTCCAAACAATTCTCAAAGAGCTATTAGGAATGAGTCATTGCGTACCGGGTGGAATTAATTTTACCAAAGCAAACATATATGGTGAATAGTATTTCTTTTAAAGGAATAATACTAACAGTCTAAGTCTTCTCTAGATGAGTTGTTTACTTCCTCCTCATAATTTTAATTCAGATGCACTTTCAAGATATCTTCCAGGGATTACTTCTCTTAGTTGATGCTTTAGTGTTTTTATATCCATTTAAGAGCTGCAAGATTATCATCTGAGAGAAAATAACTCCAAAGTTAATGTTGTAATATGTCCAAAGATAATGCAGTTGAAAAGTCCAAGCAATGATGAAGACATACTTTGTCACATGGTCATTATTAAAAGAAGGACATGAAGTCTGAGCAGAATTCATGGTTTCTTGTAAACAATATCTAAAATGTTTTTTTAAATATATTGTAACCTGAGTTGTTCTGTTAACTTGAAATAAGTCTTCAATCATCTTTATCACTTTTACTGTTAATGTAACTCCAGCTGTCTCTTCTGCTTTCTTCTTGTAGGATAGATTTGTACTGTCTTTTGAAGAAGCCAGCCTGAAAATAACATTGTATAATCACTGGTGTATAGTTATGAACATATTAAATGTCTAAACAGTCAATGACAATTGTAGTCAGTAAAAATTAGTTTGGGAGATACAGCCTTGTTTTGTTGTTACTATAGGGTTTCTTGGTGCTGCTTGCACACGCTCCAAAATTGAAATTCAGCATATAAATGTGCAGTGCTTTCCAAATGCTTTTTCAGAAAGTCTTTCAGAACTTCTGTTATATTGAATATTCATTGGAAATCAGTTATCTTTAAGAAAGCCTATTCTTCTAGAAAGACTTTGGTACTGAAGTTAAGAGAAACATGTGATCAGTACTAGTAAATATCAGTCCACTTAGGAATTTAAAGTTAACATTAAAAATACTGAAATACTTAAATCTAGTAACGTGGGAGTCACAAGCTGGCTTTGAGAAAACTCAATAATAGAATTTTGAGTGGTTCAGTATTGGTAATTATTAAAGGCTTACCTTCCACATAACATAAGAAATGAAGAAAAGTAAAATAAGTCCAAGTAGCAAGCTACTTGAAATAATCATTATAGTGAAGTGGCGTCTGGGTCTTTGATGATGTAGTCCTTCGAGGAGAACCTACATAAATTAACCGAAAGAAAGAACCACCATTTTAAAAACTTGCCTCTTTTTCCTTTGAAGCCCCTCTATTTTCCCCAACAGTATTTAGAATATTCCTCCCCATTCTCTCTCTGTTCTAACACAACCATAGGAAACATGGGTAAATGTTTACCAGAAACAGGGAGTGTAATGTGCCGTCTGTGGTTCTCCCTCCAATTCATTCTACCAAAATCACCTTCTGAAAGAGCTGTCATTCCTTCCTGCCAGCTGTAGAAAATGCCACTCCCCAGTAAAGTGTTTTAGGCTCTCTGTGGTTTTCCTGACCAAACACCCTAGCAATATTTTTTTTCCCATAATCCTTATGTCTCAGTTAAAAAGGTAATCTTACATGTGCAACATTCTCATCCTTCTTTAGTTCAATAACTTTGGGATTTGGCTCTGGAAAAGCTGTTGCTCTTATTTCAAACTTCAGTGCTCTAGTCTCATCCTGTTTAAAGAAAAGAGACGTAGTTTTATTTCGTGAAAACATATAGCAGGTAATGATCATGAGAAACTAAAAGTTTTCACAATTTATCTTCTCCAACTTATTTCACCATTTGTATTTAATTGCAATGCAATGCTTCCTTTAGTTCCAAGGGCATGTCCTTTGTATTAATTAATATTTAAATATTATTTGATAGTGATTCATATATTTTTTCCTTAGGGAAGACTTTCTTTGATAAACATTTCCTCAAATTAATTTTATTTGGGCTTTTCTTATAGCATTTGGTATACTATCTGTACAGATAGTATACCAAATGCTATAATGAAAAAATCTGGTACAAATATTTATAGCATTCAAAACTAACATCACTGGAGGAACTCAGCTTTACTATCTAACAGAGAGAGGGGCTTCATAACCAAGAATTGAGGGCTTAGACATCTGTAGATGGGCTTCATAAACTCTAAGGCCCTTTGGAATTTTATTCAAAATTGAGATATTTTTTTCATATGTGTGTTCATTAGGATAGATGAGAATATATTCTTTGATCAAATTCTTATAGAAGTCTATGACCTGCAAAAGTTAAAACTACTGTGTAAAGGTTATTTAACATTTTGGAGAGAACGTGTAGAATTTTAGAGCTAAAAATAAATTATGTACTTTATCCGGAGCAGTGCTTTTCAACAGGGATGATTCTGTACCCTGGAGGATGGTCATTTACGTCTGGAGACATTTCTGGCTGGCAGGAATGGAAAGTGGGTGCTGCTAGCGTTTAGTTCACTAAAGTTCACGTCTGTCGAGTCGGTGATGCCATCCAGCCATCTCATCCTCTGTCGTCCCCCTTCTCCTCCTGCCCCCAATCCCTCCCAGCATCAGAGTCTTTTCCAATGAGTCAACTCTTTGCATGAGGTGGCCAAAGTATGGGAGTTTCAGCTTTAGCATCAGTCCTCTCAAAGAACACCCAGGACATCGAGTCGGTGATGCCATCCAGCCATCTCATCCTCTGTCGTCCCCCTTCTCCTCCTGCCCCCAATCCCTCCCAGCATCAGAGTCTTTTCCAATGAGTCAACTCTTTGCATGAGGTGGCCAAAGTATGGGAGTTTCAGCTTTAGCATCAGTCCTCTCAAAGAACACCCAGGACTGATCTCCTTTAGAATGGACTGGTTGGATTTAGTAGATAAAGGCCAGCTATTCTGATAAAGTATCCTACTAGCACAGGACAGCCCCTGACAACAAAGAAGTATTTGGTCCAAAATGCCACTGGTACCCACTGGTGAGAAAACTGAATCTTGAGAGTATGAAGGCAGACTGCAAAAGTTTAAATAACTTAAAATTAAAATGGAGAGCTCATATTTCCCTGTCTGATGTGTCTTCCTCTTAAGCACCTTGTGGTAATTTCAACTTCTCCTCTTAACAGAACATGATAGCTGTCATTTCCTTTGGCTTATTATGTGCTATGTACTATTACTAAGTTCTTTATAAAGATAATCTAATCTGAACAACTCTGAAAAAGATTTATTACCCATATTGATCAGATAACATTTTATCTCAAAGTACTTCTCATAAATATACACACTCCTTTCCAGGAAGAAGTCTAACATGTATTTAGTTAATTTTTAATTCAAGCCTTCAAAGTTCATGTCCTTAAAAGTGTGTTTGTGTTTTGTTAAATGTTGATGTTTTAGATTTTATGAAAGTCTTAATTTTTAGTAAATGTATACTATATACAATAGTAGGTCTTTAAGCATAATTTGTAAATAACTTTAAGTAAAGTAAGTAAGTAAGTAAAGTCATTCAGTCGTGTCCGACTCTTTGTGACCCCGTGGTCTGCAGCCCACCAAGCTCCTCAGTCCATGGGATTCTCCAAGCAAGAATACTGGAGTGGGTTGCCATTTCCTTCTCCAGGGGATCTTCCCAACCCAAGGATCGAACCCAGGTCTCCCACATTGGAGGCAAACGCTTTAACCTCTGAGCCACCAGGTATATAAAATGTTAAGGCAGCTAACTGATTTGAGTGACAGTCATAAATAGTTGGACATGCTTTCTAAAATCTCTTATAGTCTATTTTATAGCCTATGTTATCTGTTTACTTACTAAAACCATGTCATTTAGACAGTGTATTTTGAAGTGATAAATGGGAACAGTTTTAGAATTTCACTCCAGATTTTACAGTCATTCATACCTTCTTAATTTGTTGAATGCCTCCTTACTTACCATCCTACCTGTATAAGATGGTTGTGTTTGTAAGATCTGTCTGAAATCTCATCCACAAAGTTGTCACTGTATCATAGACTTACCATTTCTAAAATGGATGGCCGACCTTCCAACTGAATGTGAACACTGGCTTCTTTTCCACTGTCCATTTTCCCAAAATGGCATGAGATATCTAAGCAATATGGATCGGCTTTCATGCAGTACTTAAAAAGAATACAAAAGAGCTATGTTAAAATTTTAACATTTTAAAAAAGATGGCTAAAATATTTTACATGGAATTCAAGATCTGCTCCCATTACTGGCATTTGCAAAAATTTATCTTGCTATAAACATGGAATTAAGGATATGCTTTCATTAGTGGCACTTAAAAATTATATTGATTCAAAGAAAATACAAATATAGTAAATTAAAACAAAAGTATTCAAACTGTATCATATGTTTCATTATTTTTATGAAAATATTCTGGGATAGAAAAAGACATATGAGAGTATTTGTGTCTTAGTTACATGTTCTGTGATCAAACTTGGATCATTTGGAGGGTTTCCTTGTCCCCCGACCCATATATTCACTAAAATGAAAAAGAGTGGAAATTTCATGCAACCAGAGGTTGTTCAGCTGAGGACAACATCTTGACCAACCCCCTAAAGGGTCTGGTACAATGTCTGGTTGACATGAATTGGGCACTTAAATAAATAATGACTAGTATGGTATAGGAGAAGGCAATGGCAGCCCACTCCAGTACTCTTGCCTGGAAAATCCCATGGATGGAAGAGCCTGGTAGGCTGCAGTCCATGGGGCCGCACAGAGTCGGACGTGACTGAATGACTTCCCTTTCACTTTTCACTTTCATGCATTGGAGAAGGAAATGGCAACCCACTCCAGTGTTCTTGCCTGCAGAATCCCAGGGAAGGCGGAGCCTGGTGGGCTGCCATCTATGGGGTCACACAGAGTTGGACACGACTGAAGCAACTTAGCTGCAGCAGCAGCAGTATATAGTATATATTTAACCCTGGGTGTATCTCAACTCTCCATTCATGCCTGCTCCTCACACACAAGCACATTACCTGACTTGGCTTCTCTCCTATACTCAACTGACAGTTCAAACCTCTTGGTCCATGATTTTAAGTGTTTCAGTCCTGGACGTTGGAAAGCAAAACACTGAAACTTACCAGGAGCCTCTTATCAGTCTTTGACAGAAATCTGAATATATCTTTAAGGGTTTCCATTGTGCCTTTTTGCTTGTCTAATGCACACTTTCTTTGATAATTCTTAAAATGGCATTCTCCAGCAGTAGTCTACAAAGACAGAGAGCAAGAAAACTCTTACCCAGTATTGGAAAGAACAACAGCCACATGGCTCTAAAACTTACCTTGCAAAGCTTACCTTTTCAGAAATATATCAAATACTTCTAAAATTATGTGAAAATATTTTTTGACAGATTTGGGAGAGGTTAAATCTTTGTGGTTAAAAAATATGCAATAAAACTCAGAAAAATTTCAGAGGCTTGATATAGCCCTAAATTGATCAAAGGGCCTTAACCTTAAAAAAATTAGGGCAGTATGAAAACTGAACATTAGCATGAAACTGAACATTTCTTTAGCTTTAGACACACAGTAAAGTGTTACAGCAGCCTGCCCTACCATCTCAATCTGGAATTCAAGTAGGATTTTTGAGGATTACCTCTTAAATCTACTGAGTGGATTTACTTGCTGATTGTTTGTCTCAAAACTGGGAAGGTAAAAATAATTCAGATAGAATCAACATAGAATATTGATTCTTAGTAGTTATTTGATAATAAAAGGCTGAAGTACTGATTTTTCAACATTGGTCTCAAGCTTTATGGAGAATCTGATCAAAGAAAATCTACCAAAATATAGAGCGTAATCTTGTTATTGTCCCATGTAGAGATTCCACTGTAATCACACAGTTCTAATGCAATAATCATAGTGTACACAATAAATGCATGGTGAATTCATAGCTAAGACCAAGTGTGACTGAAGTAAGGTAACAAATCTCCATTTTAGCAATATGACTCAGAATAAAAGAAGGAACACCATTTTTACCTGGACATCCAAAACGTTGAACAGCTTATCGGTTCGGGGACTAAAAGAATTTGGTATCATTATTTCCACACTAATATTTGGAGCCATGCTTTGGCCGGTGTTGATGACCTGATAAGCAAAAAGTTTTAAACACTCAAAAAACACACTTTATAAAAGTACAGATACCAATGAGCTTCTCAGGTGAACCTGTGTATTTCATGCAACATTTATAAGGGTGGAGGTTTATTGAATATCCACTATCAGAACTTTAAAATGTTTGCTAATAATATAACTAGTTATTATTCCTAGCCCTTTCCTTTTGGTGATTAGAACAAAATGTTTGCACTGATGGTTTATTGCCGAAATAGTCTGAAGAAAAAGACATCGATAATATACAGTTCAGGGGGTTAGGGTCACTGACTCTCAGTGCAGTTAAACTCCAAGTATAACTTATGGGCAGCCCTCTGTATACATGATTTCTGGGTAGTCACAGATTCAACCAACCAACGGTTGGTTCTAAACTATAGAATTTACTACTGAAAACCCACATCTAAGTGGACCAGTGCAGTTCAAATCTCTGTTGTTCAAGACTGTACCTGGCACATTATTGATCTAAAAAAAAGTGATCAATTGTCCTTATAACTACTCCATGAGGTGGGCTAACATTTTATTATTCACCGACTCAGGAAGATGCTAAGAGGGATTAATGTTGTATCCAAGCTGACAGTCAAAAAATGGCAAGAAGTGGGACCAAAACCTAGGTATTCTAATTCTAAATAATATGTTGTTTTCATAAAGTCACTCTGTGCTGAAAGAACAATCATCAGCAATGAGTACAAATATATCTAAGTTCAGGGTAATTATAATGCAGAAGAACTCAGAAAATTAGAAAAGGGTAGGTTATTAGGTTTTAGAAAAAATAAAAGAGGTTTTTAATAATATGCATAAAGGGAAGATATTTCTTGATAAATGATAAATATGATTCTTGATCATGTTAAATATAAATATCAAATATATATATCATATCTTAGTAATTTGATAATATTTGATAACATATAAATACAAATATCAAATTCTTGATAAATGATAACATAATTTATCATTGTCATTGATAAATCTGGGGATTGCAGAACCCTGAAGAAGAAAATTGAGCCAAAATACTCAGTAATCAATGCAAAGAAATAGAGGAAAATAATAGAATGGGAAAGATTAGAGATCTCTTTAAGAAAATTAGAGATAACAGGGGAACATTTCATGCAAAGATGGGCCCAATAAAGGACGGAAACAGCAAGGATTAACAGAAGCAGAAGATAGTAAGAAGAGGTGGCAAGAATACACAGAAGAACTATACAAAAAAGATCTTCATGACCCAGAAAACCACGATGGTATGATCATTCACCTAGAGCCAGACATCCTGGTGAAGTCAAGTGGGCCTTAGCCAGCATCACTACGAACAAAGATAGTGGAGGTGTTGGAATTCCAGTTGAGCTATTTCAAATCCTCAAAGATGATGCTGTGAAAGTACTGCCCTCAATATGCCAGCAAATTTGGAAAACTCAGCAGTGGCCACAGGGCTAGAAAAGGTCAGTTTTCATTCCAATCCCAAAGAAAGGCAATGCCAAAGAATGTTCAAACTACCACACAATTGCACTTATCTCACATGCTGGCAAAGTAATTCTCAAAATTCTCCAAGCCAGGCTTCAACAGTATGTGAACCATGAACTTCCAGATGTTCAAGCTGGATTTAGAAAAGGCAGAGGAACCAGGGATCAAATTTCCAACATCCACTGGATCATCAAAAAGCAAGAGAGTTCCAGAAAAACATCTGCTTTATTGACTATGACGTGGAACAACAGATTGGTTCCAAATAGGAAAAGGAGTATGTCAAGGCTGTGTATTGTCACCCTGCTTATTTAACTTATATGCAGAGCACATCATGAGAAATGCTGGGCTGGAGGAAGCACAAGCTGGAATCAAGATTGCTGGGAGTAATATCAATAACCTCAGATATGCAGATGACACCACCCTTATGGCATAAAGTGAAGAAGAACTAAAGAGCCTCTTGATGAAAGAAAAGAGCGAAAAACTTGGCTTAAAGCTCAACATTCAGAAAACGAAGATCATGGCATCTGGTCCCATCACTTCACTTCCCCAAATAAATGGGGAAACAGTGGCTGACTTTATTTTTGGGGGGCTCCAAAATCACTGCAGATGGTGATTGCAGCCATGAAATTAAAAGACGCTTACTCCTTAGAAGGAAAGTTATGACCAATCTAGATAGCATATTAAAAAGCAGAGACATTACTTTATCAACAAAGTTCCATCTAATCAAGGCTATGGTTTTTCCAGTAGTCATGTATGTATGTGAGAGTTGGACTGTAAAGAAAGCTGAGCACCAAAGAATTGATGCTTTTGAACTATGGTGTTGGAGAAGACTTGAGAGTCCCNTCCAAAATCACTGCAGATGGTGATTGCAGCCATGAAATTAAAAGACGCTTACTCCTTAGAAGGAAAGTTATGACCAATCTAGATAGCATATTAAAAAGCAGAGACATTACTTTATCAACAAAGTTCCATCTAATCAAGGCTATGGTTTTTCCAGTAGTCATGTATGTATGTGAGAGTTGGACTGTAAAGAAAGCTGAGCACCAAAGAATTGATGCTTTTGAACTATGGTGTTGGAGAAGACTTGAGAGTCCCATTTACTGGAGATCCAACCAGTCACTCCTAAAGTAGAGCAGTCCTGTGTGTTCATTGGAAGGACTGACGTTCAAGCTGAAACTCCAATATTTTGGCCACCTGATGTGAAGAGCTGACTCATTTGAAAAGACCTTGATGTTGGGAAAGATTGAAGGCAGGAGGAGAACAGGACAACAGAGGATGAGATGGTTGGATGGCATCACTGACTCAATGTACATGAGTTTGGGTGGACTCCGGGAGTTGGTGGTGGACAGGGAGGCCTGGTGTGCTGCAGGTCATGCGGTCGCAGAGTCGGACATGACTGAGCGACTGAACTGAACTGAAAGCCTTTGACCTTGTGTATCACAACAAACTGGAAAACTTCTTCAAGAGATGGGAATACCAGACCACCTGACCTGCCTCTTGAGAAACCTGTATGCAGGTCAGGAAGCAACAGTTAGAACTGAACATGGAACAACAGTCTGGATCCAAACAGGTAAAGGGGTACATCAAGGCTGTATACCTCCTGAGAAATCTGTATGCAGGTCAAGAAGCAACAGAACTGGACATGGAACAACAGACTGGTTCCAAATCGGGAAAAGGGTACGTCAAGACTGTATATTGTCACCCTGCTTATTTAACTTATATGTAGAGTACATCAGGTGAAATGTCGGGCTGGATGAAGCACAAACAGGGATCAAGATTGCTTGGAGAAATATCAATAAGCTCATATATACAGATGACACCACCCTTCTGGCAAAAAGCAAAAACTAAAGAGCCTCTTGATGAAAGTGAAAGGAGAGAGTGAAAAGTTGGCTTAAACTCAACATTCAGAAAACTAAGATCATGGCCTCCGGTCCCATCACTTCTTGGCAAATGGATGAGGAAACAATGGAAACAGTGAGAGGCTTTATTTTCTTGGGCTCCAAAAATCACTGCAGATGGTGACTGCAGCCATGAAATTAAAAGACGTTTGCTCCTTGGAAGAAAAGCTATGACCAACCTAGACAGCATATGAAAAAGCAGAGACATTTCTTTGACAACAAAGGTCCATCTAGTCAACGCTATGGTTTTTCCAGTAGTCATGTATGGATGTGAGAGTTCGACAATAAAGAAAGCTGAATGCCAAAGAATTGATGCTTTTGAACCATGGTGTTGGAGAGACTCTTGAGAATCCCTTGGACTGCAAGGAGATCAAACCAGTCAATCCTAAAGGAAATCAGTCCTGAATAGTCATTGGAAGGACTGATGTCACTGAAGCTGAAACTCCAATACTCTGGCCACCTGATGTGAAGAACTGACTCATTGGAAATGACACTGATGCTGGGAAAGATTGAAGGCAGGCGGAGAAGGGGATGACAGAGGATGAGATGGTTGAATGGCATCACTGACTCGGTGATGAATTTGAGTAAGCTCCAACAGTTGGTGATGGACAGGGAAGCCTGGTGTGCTACAGTCTGTGGGGTCGCAAAGAGTCCAACACGACTGAGCAACTGAACTGAACTGAACTGCCTCCTGAAAACTATAAAACCAACACTGTAAGTTAGGAAAGAGATGGGCTATAATATCTAAATGAAACACCATGGCTCAAAGTCTTGCAATAATATTCTGAATGCAGACACATAGATTAAGCGGGAGTATGCCTGGCTTTGGGACAGGTGGTAACTGCTGGTCTTGGAAGCACAGGGCAGCTGTAAAAGGCAGTGCCAGCCATGGGGCCCAGCACTACCCAGACCTTTAGACAAGGTCTTCCTGATGCCAGCAAATCACCAAGCTCTCCTGCAGTATATTTGACTCGTGTTCGTCTAATAACATTTAGACTTCCGAGAACATCTTCATGCTTGAACAACTCATCAAGCCTACACACTGAAAGCATCTCTAGGCCCAGTCCCTCCATTGTAATTTAACTAGAAAATACATTTTAACTATTATTTGTAAATAAATAGGCCTTCTAGAGTCCAACTCAATTTCTGTTTATCAGAACACAGACCCCCATTAGACTGTGACAGGAGCATTTTTGGGGACTTAAAAGTAGAAGGCTACATTTTCCCAATACTAGTGTATTCTAGTATAACAATACAATAACTTGAGTATAGACTCAAGAGCATTCTGAGGTCACCCTTCTTCCACAGATTTGGGGCAGAGGCCCAGGAGTTTGCATTTTGGATAAACATCTCAAGTGATTCTGATACACATTTTAAAAACCACTGCCTTACAATTATCATAATGTACCTAATCCAGACTCACTCACATTCTGTAGATTGTTATATAGCTCTGAGAATGTCTGAGTAGAGCTTTTGATTGAAAAAATATTTTTTTGGACATTGTGTCTAATTATTTGCTTATTATCAACATCCATGCTGTAACAAAAATTTCAGTTTGACAATAAAAATTGTTAATGAATTTATAGCTTATATATTAGTATGTTAATACTTCTGGATGATGATAATATTCTCTACTTTTAAAAAGATCATTGCAGCACTGTTTATAATAGCCAGGACATGGAAACAACCTAGATGTCCATCAGCGGATGAATGGATAAGAAAGCTGTGGTATATATACACAATGGAGTATTACTCAGCCATTAAAAAGAATACATTTGAATCAGTTCTAATAAGATGGATGAAACTGGAACCAATTATACAGAGTGAAGTAAGCCAGAAAGAAAAACACCAATACAGTATACTAACACATATATATGGAATTTAGAAAGATGGTAATGAGGACCCTGTATGCAAGACAGCAAAAGAGATACAGATGTGTAGAGC
>SJYX01010532.1:111679-164512 GCA_006410675.1 Oreotragus oreotragus | reverse complement strand
TTTTTTTTTTTTTTAGAGCTTCCATTTTACTTTATTTTACTTTACCGTACTCTATTGGTTTTGGCATACATTGACATGAATCTGCCACGGGTGTTTTATTCTTTTCCCTGCCTTTGATCCTCACATTTGCTTATATCATCCCAGGATTAAATAAATAACCTTGGATGAATACATAAACATTCCCTTAATCACTGACACTATCATTATGCTACAACTGCTCAGACATTTCTGTGTTAAAATTTGCTGGTGACTTTCTACTTTTCCCCCACCCGTCACATTTTAAGTGCCAACTTTCATGACCTTTTCTCATTCATTATGGTTTCCGATCTCTTTAAAAATTACAGTATTAAGTCTCTCTTTTTACATTTTCCACTGGCTAGCTCACCATGAACTTGATTTTCCTCTTGGTTCTATGAAGTTACTTTTCCAGTCTCCTGGAGTAACTCCTTATTCTTTTTAAGCTTTTTAAATGAAATTTATCCACCCTTGCCAAGATTTGATCCTTAGTTCTTTTCTCTGTGAAATTTCCATTTTGACCCCAGGCATTTTCCCAAGTCAGTAATGTATAGAGGACCCCCAAACACAATCCTGAACTAGATTTTCCAGTGGAGAGCTACATACAGAAATCTCACCAAACTCAGAATACCCCAGTTTAAACCTGCTTCCTTTATATCCCTATCTCCCCCAAAAACGTCTCCCACTTTCCTGCCCTGTCAGTGACACCTCCTGGCCTCTCTCACTTTTCATACGCAACTAGCTCTTAACCTGAAGTATAGATCTCCAGTCTTCATTTTTACATCTTCCCTTCCACATGCAGAGCAATGTCAATAGAGAGGAGATAATATGGTGCAAAATTACAATGGTTTCTTTTGCAAACATTTATCCAGTTTGCACTATGTACACTCTTCTAAGCATGTTACATGTATTTTCTTTTTTCTGTTTCCCTTCTATGAATTTAGAAAAGCAAAATGGCGTATTCCCTTTCAAATGTGTCACATAAATTTAGAGATTTTGTGCATCAGTCTGAACTTCTGCATCAGACTTCTCTGGTGTCTCAGATAGTAGAGAATCTGCCTACAATGCAAGAGACCTGGGTTCAGACTCTGGGTCAGAAAGATCCCCTGGAGAAGGGAATGGCTACCCACCCCAATACTCTTGCCTGGAGAATTTCACGGAGAGGGGCCTGGTGGGCTACAGTCAATGGGGTTTCAGAGTCAGACAGGACTGAGCAACAAACACTGTCACTTCACTGAACTATGTAAACAATTTTTGGATGATAAAATGCTAAGCATTATGTAATAATGGTGAGCTCATTTTGCCACTAAAATTCTATTAACAGGCACTTTAAAATGTCTGAAAAATAAATACAATTGTATTAATGATAATCTAAAACACACTTAAATCCTGAAATACCTGAGTTATCAATAAAAAGATTAAAATTATGCCTGATAAAACCATGGTGCTCACACATTCTCATTCTTTCAATAAGTGGTCACCTTTGAACGTATGCTTATATGACTGCTGTATAGATCACGTAGACTCTTTCAGCACAATGCTGCTCTTTTCCAGGTCTTTAAATGTTGTTAACCCCCAATGATCAGTTCTTAGTCCTTTATTCTTTAGAACCCACATGCATATATAAAGTACCCCATCCTGATGAATAACAGAGAGCAAAGAATACTTACTTCAAAAATCCAATTTTTGCAGAAACCTGTAAATCAGCAGTACAGTTTTCATGGGCACAAAATCTGGCAAAGTTAATCTGGAAATAAAATGACAATATTTTTTATTTTATTTAAAGTCAGTAGGACAATTTCCATGTTTTTTAAAGGATAACTTATCTATAATACACGAGAAAAAATTAATATAGCAAATTGATAACTTTCAAAGAGTTCAATTTGAGGATTAGAAGGTTCAGATAACAATTCCAGGGCTAAAGGAACCAAGTTCTTTCAATAGGTAAATTTAAAATCTAACTGTGTTAAGTAAAAAAAAAAAATCTTTCTTTCATAGTAGTTGTATAAAAAGAAGTTTAATCAAACTGTGATAGTAATCTCTGTAAGAGTTTAAAACTTGTGCTGCCAAGACTTTTTCATTGAATTCCTCTCGATTTTCTGGTGCTGCCATGGGATCCTGCTTNGTTGACATTGAAAGCTGAAGTTCAGCAAAAGAGTGAAAAAACTGACTTCCATAAATATTTTCATACAAGGGTATAGAGAAAATTTGCTCTTAAGTTATTATCTTTATTTGATTCAGCACAGAGAGCAGACAGTGCTGATTCTAAGCTCAAATATCTTAAAGTGACTTAGGGACAATTTTGCCTGGACAGGATACGACCTAGACCTTTAAATGTCCTTTTCATCTTTTGCATTCTGTGTGCTCTAAGTGAATGTTTTATTGAGTACTTCTACCACAGCCCCAAACATCCTTCGACTCTGTCTTTTTGTTGTTGGATAGTAAAAGTCTGAGCTGGATTCCTGGGAATAAACTCTCAGTGAAGCTGATATATTTTGGCATACATTTAAAAAAGCAGTTCACTGGTTAGAGTGCAGGATCAATCTCAAAATGCATTTAGATCCTGAGATGTGGTTGAAAAGCATATAGTTCAGTTAAAAAGAGAAACTGCTGTGTAATTAAATACACATGTTTATAAATGAGTAAAATCTGACTAATAAGACGTGAGTGAATCTGTGGGCAAGGTGAGCGAGAGGGAGACAAAATGAAAAAGGAGACAGAAAATGAGAAAGGTAAGCTGAGCACACATGACGACCTGAGTAACTTGTGAATGCTGCTCACTTCCATTAGAAGTCCTTGCTAGAAATATACTTTCTTCACTGACAAGGTATTGAGGAGAGAAAATTAACATTTTATGTATATATGGGAAATCACTGCTATGATTAAATGCATAGTTTAAAGTATTCAGTTCAATATCCTAAAGGGAAAATAAAAAAGAATGGAAAACAAGACATACCATAACTCTTTTTTATGAAAAAATTTCATTAAAATTTTAAGAAGAATTCAGATAGTTCACTTCCACATAACTATATAATATTAAAAAAATTTTTTTTAGTTGTATGTCACATAATGTTTCAGATAAAGAAAAATATTCCTACTGTTTTCTCAATGATGTCTTTTTCTTTCTTCTGCTGAAGAATTGGCTGAAGTGGAGGGAATTCCTCAATACTTCGTTTACTGATGACATGATGTCCCAGGTGGTAAGTGGCTTCAATCTGAATTGGGGTGAGGATGTCCCGTACATCTTTCTAAAGAAATTGAAAACCATATGAATTAATAATAAAAATAAGCCTGTAAATTAAAAAATATATATAAGCCCCTCCTTTCCTATATGAGCCAAACACATGTGGAAGTGGAAAAAAAATCCTTTCTTTTTAAGCTATATTGTTAAAAAATTGAACTGTACATTTTCACTCACATCAGAGGCATTCATGTTGATTAGGAAAAAGACAAAAGTTATTAAAAAGAAAAACCAGAACTACCTAATAGTTATAGAGGTGTGCATTTCAGCATATTTTCTTTCATGCTATTTTCTATGCATACAATTTTCTTATTAGTAGTTGTTACACTATTTCTATATTTATTGTGCTTTCTCAGTTCACAAAGAAAGAGTTCTTGGATTTATCAATTATACAGGAATTGTAATCCAACCCATTTGGAATCTATTTTCCTCTGTATGACACTCTAAGTTTAATACCTGACTAATTTTTATACAACATTTATCATTCTTAATCTTACCTATATGTGATCAAAAAGTCTGAGTGATTAGAATTTTAAATGGCACTGTCTTCTGCCCCCAAAGAAACAACTTGTGAGTTTATTCCCCTGATTGTCAATTCATATATTTTAATTTTTATTTCTACATGCAGGAATCATTTTTCTCTCTTTTGCAAACACTTTCCCATGAACTTAAAATTTAAATCATCTTTTCCATTTGATTATTCAATAGCCCCTTTGTTAAATGGGAATACACTACATTACTATCAAAATTATCTGCTGACATATACACACATACTAAAATAATTTGAAATAAATAAAATACTAAAAAAAGAAAGTAAGTTCAAAAGCATTTGGCATTCAATTAAGGAAATGCTTCCCTAAATAGTAAAGGTGTTCAAGAATCCCAAGTCTGTGAAAAAAAATATATATATATAGAAGTCAGGTAAGATTAAAAAAAAACATGGCATTCCTTAGAAAGCAATTCTCTGAGCCCTGCCTAGATGGATATAAAAATTTCAATATATACTGAACAAAGCAGACTCATTTATTTTTCTCCCTGTCTTGCTATGACAAACCTAGATAGCGTATTAAAAAGCAGGGATGACATTTTGTTGACAAAGGTCTATACAGTCAAAGTGAAAAGTGAAAGGCGCTCAGTCATGTCCAACTCTTTGTGACGCTATGGACTATACAGCCCGTGGAATTCTCCAGGCCAGAATACTGGAGTGGGTAGCCTGTCCCTTCTCCAGTGGATCTTCCCAACGCAGGGATCAAACCCAGGTCTCCCACATTGCAGGAGGATTCTTTACCAGCTGAGCCACAAGGGAAGCCCCTATGTAGTCAAAGCTATGGTTTTTCCAGTAGCCATGCATGACTGTGAGAGTTGGACCATAAAGGAGGCTGAGCATCAAAGAATTGATGAGCAGATCTTCCCAACGCAGGGATCAAACCCAGGTCTCCCACATTGCAGGAGGATTCTTTACCAGCTGAGCCACAAGGGAAGCCCCTATGTAGTCAAAGCTATGGTTTTTCCAGTAGCCATGTATGACTGTGAGAGTTGGACCATAAAGGAGGCTGAGCGCCAAAGAACTGATGCTTTCAAACTGTGGTGCTGAAGAAGACTCTTGAGAGTTCCTTGGACAGCAAGGAGATCCAACCAGTCCATCCTAAAGGAAATCAACCCTGAATATTCACTGGAAGGACTGATGCTGAAGCTGAAGCTCCAATACTTTGGCCACCTGATGCGAACAGCCAACTCATTGGAAAAGACCCTGATGCTGGGAAAGACTAAGGGCAGGATAACAAGGGGTCAACAGAGGATAAGATGTTTGGATGGCATCAACGACTCAATGGACATGAATCTAAGCGAATTCCGGGAGATAGTGAAGCACCAGGAAGCCTGGTGTGTTGCAATCCATGGGGTCGCTAATAGTCAGACGTGACTTCATGACTGAATGATAACAATGAGGAGCACGGACAAATAAGAGTCCACTATGAAGTAACCCATGAATTTATAACAGAATTCAGCTGACCATTTAAACTACAAGGAATAAGGAAGGTCGATGGCAAATCTATAGAAAAAGTATCTTATGCACAAAAGATTTAAAAACAGATATAATCTCAGGATTTGAGAAGGAAGCTCACAATCAGACGATGCTTTCCACCCACATAGGAACTGGGCTTCCCAGGTGGTGCTAGTGGTGAAGAACCTGCCTGCCAATGCAGAAGAGAGAAGAGAGGCAGGTTCAATCCCTGGGTCAGGATCCCCTGGAGGAGGGCATGGCAATCTACTCCAGGAATTTCCACCCACATAGGAACTGGGCTTCCCAGGTGGTGCTAGTGGTGAAGAACCTGCCTGCCAATGCAGAAGAGAGAAGAGAGGCAGGTTCAATCCCTGGGTCAGGATCCCCTGGAGGAGGGCATGGCAATCTACTCCAGGATTCTTGCCTGGAGAATCCCATGGGCAGAGAAGCCTGGTGGGCTACAGGGTTGCAGAGAGTCGGAGACGACTGAAGTGACTCAGCATGCACATAGGAGCTATGCAGTTTTTCTTTTCTTTTATTTTGGTATTATAATTGTTACTGTACTCAGAAAATATCACACTCATTGTCTTTCACACTAAAAACTTAAATGTAAAGCTTGGCTTGACTCTAGTTTTCATGTACCCATTTCAATCTATCAGTTCAGTTCAGTCGCTCAGTGGTGTCCAGCTCTTTGCGAACCTAAGAACCACAGCCCTCCAGGCCTCCCTGTCCACCACCAACTCCCGGAGTTTACCCAAACTAATGTCCGTTGAGTCGGTGATGCCATCCAACCATCTCATCCTCTGTCATCCCCTTCTCCTCCTGCCTTCAATCTTTCCCAACTATAGTTCTTATTAAAAAAATAGATTCAGCAAAGTCCCTCTTGACCATGAAAAGAACTCAAGTGTTTTCACTAGTACTAGACATATTAATTTNAATGTCCGTTGAGTCGGTGATGCCATCCAACCATCTCATCCTCTGTCATCCCCTTCTCCTCCTGCCTTCAATCTTTCCCAACTATAGTTCTTATTAAAAAAATAGATTCAGCAAAGTCCCTCTTGACCATGAAAAGAACTCAAGTGTTTTCACTAGTACTAGACATATTAATTTTAACTATAATTGAGTTATATTTGTGAGGTTCATATTTACACTTAGTCCCTTAGTAGATCCATGACATTGTAACTGACAAATATCCTAGTGAATAATGTCAGTGGATTTCTATTTATTTACAGACAATTCAGAGTTGCAGTATAGCTTAAACATTTCTGTCTAAAGGCAGATTTCCAAAGCTCATAAATTAATAACCCCTAATGAACAGAAAAAATACCTGTCATAAAGATTATAGCTATGCTGCTTACATCTGTACTAATTTTTGATAAAAGTTAGTTAATAAATATGACACATCACATAAAAGACTACACCTATTCTATGTCTTTATGTAATTTAAAAAGGGTGTAATTGTTTCTTCTCATCTTTAACAACATATATATATATGGATAAAATCAAGTGGTCTGAAGGTAGCGTACTAGGGTTCAAACCTCAGGTCCCTCACTTGTTATCTATGTAACCTTAGACAGATTACATAATCTATGGGACCAATTACCTCATCTGAAAATGGTTGGTAATAATGGTGATTATGACACCTACACTTTATTGCTGTGAGGATTCAGTGGCATAATGTATGTTAAACACTTAGCTCAATGCTTGGTATATATTAAGATCTCAAAAGATGTTAAATATGATTATTATGTGCATATATTACTTCAAAATGTAGCCATATAAGCCAACCAAGGAATTATGGAACTTTAGTTTCTTATAATAAATTCTGGTGACTATTTGGAAGGAGTGAGAAAAAATAAAATCAGTCTATTGCCAACTAATGAACACTAAATAGAAAATGAGCTACATTTTCTACTAATACAAGTATTGCTTAGCTGATAAGTCATATCCGACATTTTTGCGACCCCATGGGCTGTAGCCCACCAGGCTCCTCTATCCTTAGGATTTCCCAGGCAAGAATACTGAAATGGCTTGCCATTTCCTTCTCCCAGGTATCTTCCCGACCCATGGATCAAACCACATCTCCTGCATTGGCAGGTGGATTCTTTACTGCTGAGCCACTAGGGAGGCAATTAGACTTGTACTAATGAAGTGGTACCTGGTAGATGTGCAGCATGACTCAAAGCACTCAGGACCCTCATGGCTTTCCCATTCTCACACACGGAGATGTTTTTATTAGATTACTCGGTAAGTGATCATCTCAACCTGAAACCTTGACCATATAGGAATGCTGCAAATCAAGGTCCAAATCCCAAGTTATTGACTTGCGAAAATGGAACAGCTTGAAGCCCTGAGTATTACAATAGCAAACTTGATTAAATTATTCCCTAGGTGTAGGAGCTAGACAGCCACTGATTGTCCCTCCACATGTCCACTGTTTTAATTCTTCTCAACAAGCTTGCTTTGACCACATCACATGTTATCTAATTCATACTAATTTTCCACAAGGTCTTCTCTACATCTGGTGTATATTACTTTCATTATCCTAATTAGCTATTAATTATGCTTTTCTCACAATATATAAAATGTACGTGCGCTCTTACAAGAACTGTATTTGACAGATATTCACACTTACTTAACTTTAACAGCTCCACTTAAGGACAGAAGCTATAATATCAAAAATGTCTTAAAGTGACTAATTAATATAGAGGAGGGAAAAAGTAGATTTGCTTAAAATTTTTAATTTGGATGGGCATGTGCTACCTGTATTAAAAATAATGAAGACTCCATGCCACATTTTTATGGACAATTATATAAAAACAGGACACTCACAAGCATGCAAATTAGCACATGCCAGAAATTACACAAAGTCTGCCTTATTGTCTGATTCCACAGAAATCTGAAGTAAGGCCAACTTGAGAATGGAGCTGTAGGTTCATGTCCTCCTACTGTGTTTATGCAGTGAAGGAATTTATTTAAAGGGTGGAGCCAGAAATATTTATAAAATACTACTGAATGAAAAATGATGTTGAGGTATAAACAAACATGTGAAGAGATCTATTCATGGGTCTACTCTGTAGCAGGCAGGATCTAGGGATACAAAACTGAAAGTCAGTGTCTATGGCACAGTTTATAACCCATAAATCTACACATGTGGTGGGAGGATGAACATTCTGATACACGCAGACACAAGTGCGGAACAGGGAGAGCCGCTAATCTACGCTTGAAAGGGCTTGGGGAAATGCTCACATAGAAGACTTCTAAATAAGGAATGTGATCAGATTTGTGTTTTTGAAATGCTGCTCTGGTGCGAATGTGGGGAATGACTTGGTATGGGAGAAGGGAACACTAGGGCACCGATTGGAACCTGAGCCAGGAAGGCCATGTGTAATTATAACCATTTCATCTGCTAAGTAGGTTTCAGAGGGTGAACTGTCAAATACCTGGGACTAAAACTTCCAGAGAAAAGATAACATCCCCAAGACAGGTACTCTAACCATTATACCTGTAGACTATTCTCAGATGTTTTTCCTCACAGAATTATTTAAAAAGCACTGAGAACATGTCATCAATAAATTTCTTAAACATTATTCAGTTAAGGGCCTTGTTTAATGAGCTGTGCTAACTCTAAGAATACAAACATAGAAAAGATAATATCTTCAAAGACCTTGAATCTAACAAAGAATTAATATATGTTGGAATAATCAGCCTACTTCTAGGATACCATAATATCTGTATAGTTATATAGTTTGCTTGCACTTAGATTTTCAGCAGAAAGTCCATGGTGTGTTGAGGTTAAAATATAACTACTTTGGAGCAAATGGTACTTCATTAAACTATGTATAAACTTTGTGTAGCTTAAAAATATAAGCAAATAAAGTACAAATAAATGTATTTACTAATCAAATGCACATTCATTTTTTTGAAGTTATTACTCAAAATGATGAGTTTTAGAAGTCACCCAAAGACTCATGTAACAAAATAAAATTCCTTTATTTCAGAAACCTAGGATTCAGAGAAAGCAAAGAAAGAATAAACTAGTCTACTAAATACATTGCTGCTACTGCTGCTAAGTCGCTTCAGTCGTATCTGACTCTATGCGACCCCATAAACGGCAGCCCACCAGGCTCCCCCGTCCCTGGGATTCTCCAGGCAAGAACACTGGAGTGGGTTGCCATTTCCTTCTCCAGTGCATGAAAGTGAAAAGTGAAAAGTGAAAGTGAAGTTGCTCAGTCGTGTCCGACCCTTAGTGACCCCACGGACTGCAGACTAGGCTCCTCCATCCATGGGATTTTCCAGGCAAGAGTACTGGACTGAGGTACCATTGCCTTCTCCAAACTAAATACACAGGCAGGTTGATTTCATGCTTATTATAGAACATGCTAAGGCCACTAAGCTCATTGGATCGTTTGTTCTCTTTCCAAACATCAGTGAGTGTTTTGATGCAGAGATTCCATCAAGATCAATTAAGAAACATCATCTCTAAAAATCTTAAGGTAAGTCTGGCAATTATTGATTAGATTTTGCTAAATCAAAATAGCCTCCAAATTATGCCCTGTCCTAAGCTCTTTTCCTAAGAAGTCACTAAGACCAAATCAAGTTGTATTTATGAAGGCAACAAAGACAAAGATTAATTTTCATATGCTTACATGAATGAGGGAACATTTTCATAAAGATGATATCTAATACAATTCTGATAGATAAAACACTGTAAGTCATAAAAATTAACCATTCTTTTCNGTTAAGGGCCTTGTTTAATGAGCTGTGCTAACTCTAAGAATACAAACATAGAAAAGATAATATCTTCAAAGACCTTGAATCTAACAAAGAATTAATATATGTTGGAATAATCAGCCTACTTCTAGGATACCATAATATCTGTATAGTTATATAGTTTGCTTGCACTTAGATTTTCAGCAGAAAGTCCATGGTGTGTTGAGGTTAAAATATAACTACTTTGGAGCAAATGGTACTTCATTAAACTATGTATAAACTTTGTGTAGCTTAAAAATATAAGCAAATAAAGTACAAATAAATGTATTTACTAATCAAATGCACATTCATTTTTTTGAAGTTATTACTCAAAATGATGAGTTTTAGAAGTCACCCAAAGACTCATGTAACAAAATAAAATTCCTTTATTTCAGAAACCTAGGATTCAGAGAAAGCAAAGAAAGAATAAACTAGTCTACTAAATACATTGCTGCTACTGCTGCTAAGTCGCTTCAGTCGTATCTGACTCTATGCGACCCCATAAACGGCAGCCCACCAGGCTCCCCCGTCCCTGGGATTCTCCAGGCAAGAACACTGGAGTGGGTTGCCATTTCCTTCTCCAGTGCATGAAAGTGAAAAGTGAAAAGTGAAAGTGAAGTTGCTCAGTCGTGTCCGACCCTTAGTGACCCCACGGACTGCAGACTAGGCTCCTCCATCCATGGGATTTTCCAGGCAAGAGTACTGGACTGAGGTACCATTGCCTTCTCCAAACTAAATACACAGGCAGGTTGATTTCATGCTTATTATAGAACATGCTAAGGCCACTAAGCTCATTGGATCGTTTGTTCTCTTTCCAAACATCAGTGAGTGTTTTGATGCAGAGATTCCATCAAGATCAATTAAGAAACATCATCTCTAAAAATCTTAAGGTAAGTCTGGCAATTATTGATTAGATTTTGCTAAATCAAAATAGCCTCCAAATTATGCCCTGTCCTAAGCTCTTTTCCTAAGAAGTCACTAAGACCAAATCAAGTTGTATTTATGAAGGCAACAAAGACAAAGATTAATTTTCATATGCTTACATGAATGAGGGAACATTTTCATAAAGATGATATCTAATACAATTCTGATAGATAAAACACTGTAAGTCATAAAAATTAACCATTCTTTTCTATCATAGCAACCTTTTATTAACACGCAACTCTAAATTCTAATTTCTTCTTTCATAACATCTAATAATTTTAAGGCTCTAATAGCAAAAATTAAAGCTTGGCATAATTATAGACAACTAAAAAATGGAGTTCTATAAGGAAAAATAATAATTTCTACCTTTCTATTTTCTGAAGAACACATTTTGACCATTCACATAAAACAATCTTATGTAATACCTGTTTTTAATTATGAGTAGATTAAGTAGACTTGAGAAATCTGATGTGCTTACCAACCAGATAAATGATGGAAACCCACTCTAGTATTCTTGCCTGGAGAATCCCAGGGGTGGGGGAGCCTGGTGGGCTGCCGTCTATGGGGTCACACAGAGTCGGACACGACTGAAGTGACTTAGCAGCAGCAGCAGCAGTCTCAGAAAAATAACATACCAACAAATTTATATTCCAGTGATGTGATAATTATTAATTGTTAAAAATGTCTACCACATTCCAAGAAGATCTAATACATGAGACTAAAATGTTTGATTAAAAGAGAAGGATGTAAAAAAAGTCAAGATTTTTTAGAAGATTTGGAATTTTAAAAATAGCCAAATTTTCTACCATCACAGACTGTAACCATTTTAAAAAATATAAGTAGGGTTAAAAACTTTCATTTACGTGAGATCACCAATGGATTGTGTAAAAGAATAAAAACAAAATTTAATCATTTCCTCACCTTCAGATCCCAGTGGCTCTTACATTTTGTAAAACTGGTGAGATCTTTCTGGCTCATTGTCTTTAATGCTCAGGTCCAACAATTTGCTGATCCCACTGGGACCTCCAGTTCAGCTTTCTCCCCCTGTTCCTCACCCACCCTCTTAATGTCCTCTCTCCTCTCCTTACCTTGCTTAATCTTCATGGCCAACAATATAACCACTCACTTGCTTACTCCTCAACTCTTTCTTTTCTCCTTTGTGTCACTCTATTGGCAGGCCACAATCACGGTTGACTCTCATCGACTCCCACCTATCAGGCTGAATGTGACTGGAAAAAAAACCACAGCCTTACTGACCCATCTCACTTTCTGATGCAAGAGAGAGCCTAATGCCATCTCAGGCCCATACTATTCCCTCTCATTCTCTCTCACTCTGAGAAGACTATTTCACATCTTCTTCCCAAACTCTAAACACCACCTCTTCCATTCCAGCTGAAGCTAATGACTTTGCTTCCTACTTCATTGAGAAGATTAAAGCAATAATCAGAAGAGAACTTCCAGTCCTCCCACACACATGTGCCCAACATCTACACATAAACAAATGAGCTATGCATGTGCCTCCCTACAATCAATCCTTCATTTGTGCAATCAAATCCCACTGCTTTTGCCTTGAGAACTTTGCTCCAACTATTCTTTCATCTATTTCCTAAATGTGTCACTCTATTAGAACATACCCATCAGCATAAAAACATGCCATTCCTCTTATCTTAAAAGAAAAAAAAAAAAAGTCACGCTACTTCTGTCGGCTACTGACTCCTAACCCCTTTTCTTCAGTCCCCGTTGGAGCAAGAATCTGTGAAAGAGTAAACTACTCGGTCTCCAATTCTCCTTTCCTTCCCCCTACTGTTCCTCTGAAACGCTGCTGTTGTGATCACCAATCGCTCCTACATCGCCAAGCCCGATGGTGAGTTCTTGGCCTTCATCTTATCTGACTAGGCAGAAGCACTGGAAACACCATCATGCCCTCCTCTTTACCCTGCTTTAGTCACTTCACTTCCAGGATGCCAGGAGCTCTTGATTTCTTTCCTTACTGATTGGTCCTTCTCATCACCACTGTAAGCCTTCTCTCCCAATCTCTTCAGGTTGTAGTACCCAGAGTACAGACCTTGGCTCTTCTCTCTTCTAGTCATGATCTCAGCCACCTCATATGACTTTAAACCTCATTCATATGCCAAAGAGGCATTGTATTTCCGGTTCCATAGCATTCTCCAACTCCAGATGAGTATATTTAAATGCTGAATTGCTCTATACACTTAAAAGTAAAGCAAATTGCTCCAGCTCAGCAGGTCCACAACTGAACATCAACATTTTCCACCCGAGAGTTGTTTCCCTTGCCCTATTGATGAAAACAGTATTCTTCTAGTGGCTTCGGCTAACAACCTTGGAATCATTTTGGAGCCTTTCTTTCTCGAATGTTAGACATCCAATCTTTCAGTAAATTGTGCAGGATCTGTCTTCCCCTGTTTCTCACTATATCCACTACCACCACCTTCACTGGAGCCATCATCTCTGAGCTGACATACTGAAGTATCCTCTTCTTCCTGTCAATCTGTGGCTGCCTAGTCTCAACATAGCAATTAGGGAGCAATTAGAGTATTTCCTATTATTACTCAGTTATATCACGTCACCTCTCTGGCTCCAAACTCTACAATAGATCCCACTTTATTTGGAGAGAGAAAATCACAGATCTTATGTGATCTGACCTTTTTTTCTAATACTCTCCCCCTTGCTCTCTTTTCCAAAGCCATTCTTGCCTCCCCATGATTCTCTAAAACAACCAGGCATATTCTTGTCTTGAGGTTTTTGGTTTTTAACCTAATTCTTCTTTCTGTACTGTTCTCCTCCTGGATGGGGGATTCTCAAAGCATAGTTTCCAAGCTGGCAGCATCACCATCACCTGTACCCTTTGGAGAAATGGAAACTCTCAGGCCTCACTGAAGATTTACTGAATCAAGAACTCTAGGTGGGGCCCAGCAATCTGTGGTGTTAAACAGCTTCCCAGGTGATGCCGTTGGATGCCAAAGTTGAGGACCATTGCCCCAGGTATCTACATTGCCCCTGGTAGCTTCCTTGCTTCCTTCAAGTCTTTGCTCAAATGTCACCTTCTGAATGAAACTCACTCTGAGCACCCTATTTAAAACCGCACCCTTTACCCTGCCACAGCACTCTGTTATTTCCTGTGTTCTGTCTGCCCTCCTTTCCTTTTTCCATTACCCATATGGTGGCTCAGATGGTAAAGAATCTGCCAGCAATGCAGGAGACCCAGATTCATTCCCTGGGTCAGGAAGATCCCCTGGAGAAACGAACGGTTACTCCAGTATTCTTGCCTAGAGAATTCCATGGACAGAGGAGCCTGGTGGGCTAGAGTCCACGGGGTGGCAAAGAGTTGGAAAAGACTGCGCAACACTCTTATCTTCCTCTAAAATACTACAAAATTTACACAAAATTTACATTTTGTTACACTGTAGTTTATCTCACCACACTGCACTATAAGCTCTATAAAGGTAGTAACCTTTTTTATGTTTTGATCATTGACCTATAGAAAGGTCTCAAACAGAACCTGACACCATGTACGTACTCAATATCTATTAAATTAATTGGAAGGAGAAGTAGAGCTTAATTGGTATAGCCAACAGAACCTATACAAAGGACGCATGCCCAACTAGCAGGCGGGTTGTCCTCTGAGAGGTGCGGGCTGTGGGCTTGAGAACATAACTAAAAGGTATCACCTTATTTAATTGTAAGGGGTGCTGAGGTACAGTGCATATGTATAATACACTGCTGACACTGGACACGTTTTACAGAACAAAGGAGCAGTTCAGCTAATGTTTCTGAATGACTTGGATACCATGGGATTCAGAATGGCAGTGGGAAATGCACACATTAAATCTTCATCTCTTCCCAAATTATCAGCTAGAAGTCCTTGACAAAACTCAAGGTTAGGACAGCTGCTTCTGCAGTTTTCACACCTACCCTTTGGATTCGTTGCAAGGGAGGGTGTTGGAGTAGCCTTCTGACTTTCTATGTAATAGGTTTAAAATGTCCCAAACAAAAGCAAGGTAAGTTAGAAAGGGAAAACAACATTGGAAGAAACAATCAGTTTTTCATAAACAGTCCCACTATGTACCAGTCCCAGAGCTAAATGCTATTTTTGACTGTCATTATGGCCCAAAGTCAGGGCTGTTGTCGCTCCCATGGTAACACAAGTATAGACGCAGCTAACACAGAAACTTCTGCTCAGCTGTCATTTGGGGTACAAGCTTACTCTGAGGAATGTGCACGGTTTTGATGGACCGTTAGTCATAGGAACAATGCCAAGAAACAGGACCAATAAATCAGATCAATTTACTGTCATTTATACAAGTTCAACCCAATATATTTATCAATGTCTAATGCTGGTCCTTTTATTATCTTTAAAATGGCCTCAATGTTAGTCTCTAAAATTGGTTAACTGGAATAAAATTAACTGTGTAGAATTTTTAAAAAAAACCTCTCTAATCCCCACCATATCAGTGATGGTTACTCTAATATCATTCTATACTTTTGACTCTCAACCATTTAATAGCTTTACCCTAGTAAAATAACAAAAATTGTTAAGGGAAAGGAGGAAATGGCATAAGGATTATTGCTCTTAACATATAATAGTCCTGTTGCTTGTTTGCATTTGGTTGGAATAAGTATCTAAGGGAAAATTAAGGTCTAAGCTGAGGCTACTATTTGAAATCCCAGAAAGGGCTCCCGGGAATAGTTTGGCTTTTTTGTGACAATAGATTTTCTGATGAAGTACACCATTCCCTAATGAAAAAGGCCTGGCACTGCTTCATATGATAAAATGTGACCAATGCAAGGAACGTGATGATCAGTTTGGGAATGAGGGTTTTAATAAAATAAACATGAGATCGGCTATGCTTTGGCAGAATACACACCAAACGATCACGAGAGCCATCATCCTGGCCCACAGATGATCCCCACCATGCGACAACTGTGTGAGCTCCCACTGACATCACCAACAGTGCTGGCCCAGAGACAAAGGCACAATCCAAAAGCAGCCACATTTGATTCTGCTTCTTAAAGTCACATGAAAAACAAACCAACTTCCATAGCCTCTCCCCAGCCCCCAATATCTACCAGGCATAGATTTGGAGCTCAGCAGAGCTACTCGATATTTATAGTTTTAGGCAAGCATGTAAACAGAGACGGGACAGTAACAACTGAGGATAGGAAAAGGCAAATCTTTAAAAACAGAGATGCACTAAATGTGATAAATATGAAACAAAGAAGCAGCAGTAAGTAAGAGTTTGAATTATCCAGGTCACAGGATTGTCTAATTATTGAGACTACAGAGTAGTAGATTAGATAGTTCAGGAGGCATTAACACTTTTCACTATGTTTTATAAAACATACCAATGCAATAAGAATTAAATGTATTGATAATACTGAAGGTTGCTGCTGCCGCTGCTAAGTCGCTTCAGTCGTGTCCGACTCTGTGCGACCCCATAGATGGCAGCCCAACATGCTCCCCTGTCCCTGGGATTCTCCAGGCAAGAACACTGGAGTGGGTTGCCGTTTCCTTCTCCATACTGAAGGTTACATATCTGTTAATGAAAACAAGTTTACGTTACCCGCATAAATGCTCGATGTGTTTTGCAGCTAGTTGCTTTGCTCGGTACTTTCATGCTTCTTGTAATCACATCATAAGTTCCATTGGAAGAAAAGTAAAATCTCGATGGAGACTCTGCCTTTCGGTTCACATCCAGGCTCATGTTATAAAGCAAAACTGCAGAAATGTGGAGAGAATCACAATGAATATAATTATATACAGGTATTTTTTTTTTATCTTGGAAGTGATAATAGTTGCAGTTATATAGAGTACTGGGAACATATTAAATTGTCTTTATTAAATAACTTTCTAAAAACTAAACTGAAATATGAAAGAGGAAACCATTTGAAATGTATATTTCAAAAATTATTTTTACAAATTAAAAAAAAAGAATTATAAACTTTGAAAATTAACATCTTTGGTTATTTGCTTAATCCTCCCATATGTCAACTGGAGAAGGAAATGGCAACTCACTCCAGTATTCTTGCCTGAAAAATGCTATGCACAGAGGACTCTGGAGGGTTATAGTCCAAGGGTCGGACACGACTTAGCAATTAAACCAATACCACCACCCATATATAAAGATTTCAAAACTACAATACCAAAGTTGTTAAAAGTTCTGAGTAAAGTTTCAGCCTTCTTTGAGTCCTTTTGTCATTAGAACATCTGACTGAGGAGGAACAGGCCGAGTACTGCAGGCAAACGTCACCTGGAATGATTTTATCCTGTGTGGCTACAGAACTAATTTCATATATGATTTGCTGCTGCTGCTGCTGCTGATTCGCTCAATTGTGTCCAACTCTTTGTGATCCCATGAACTGTAGCTGCCAGATTCCTCTGTCCACGGAATTTCCCAAGCAGGAATACCGGAATGGGTTGCCATTGCCTTCTCCAGTGGATCTTATGACCCCCAGGAGTCAAACCTGGTCTCCTGCTTGGCAAGTGGATTCTTCACTACTGAGCTACCAGAGCAGCCCCTCAGGTGTGGTTTAGGTTCATTTATTTTCGTTTGTTTCCAATTTGAGGGGTTGCTTTCTCTCTTTTTTTTAAATGTAGAGTGAACACATGATGTAAGAGTCGAACCTATATAACAGTCGACTCTGACATCTCCTTGCCAGCCCTAGACCCTGAGTATTTCTCTCCCTTATCTTGATTGGTTTCTGGCTTGATTTTCCAATGTTGATTTGTGCAAAAACAAATGTAGTCAGATATTATTCTCTCGATAAATATTCTGGCAGTTTGATAAGAATTTATTTCAAATCTGACATAGTAAATGATCACCTGCTAAAGAAGATCACCAATAAACAAAAAGAAAAATTTATAACAACCATAAAATGCCAAGACCGATCTTATTAGGAAAGAAAGATCTATTTCTTAGCTTTAAAGCATTCTTTGTCAGAGTGGTAGCTGTCAGAGGTGATGGGTACAGGATGGGAAATACAGGTGAAGAAGATCAAAAGATACAAAGTTCCACATAAGTCATGGGGATGTAATGTAGGACATGGTGAAAGTGAAAGTCGCTCAGTCATGTCCCGACTCTTTGCGACCCCATGGACTCTACGGTTCATGGAATTCTCTAGGCCAGAATACTGGAGTGGGTAGCCTTTCCCTTCTCCAGGGGATCTTCCCAAGCCAGGGATCAAACCTAGGTCTCCCGCATTGCAGGTGGATTCCTTACCAGCTGAGCCACAGGGGAGCCCTAGAATTCCTAAGTGGGTAGCCTTTCCCTCCAAGGGATCTTCCCAAGCCAGGGATTGAACCCAGATCTCCCACATTACAGGTGGATTCCTTACCAGTTGAGCCACAAGGGAAGCCCAAGAATACTGAAGTGGGTAGCCTATCCCTTCTCCAGTGGACCTTCCTGACCCAGGAATTGAACCAGAGTCTCCTGCATTGCAGGTGGATCCTTTACCAACTGAGCTATCGGGGAACTGCAGTTAATTATACTGTACTGCACGTTTGAAAGAGGCTAAGAGAGTAGACCTTAAAATTTCTCATCACAAGAAAAATATTTACAATTATGTATGATGAGGGATGATTGTTTTGGTGACTCTTTCACAATATACACAAATATTGAATCATCATGTTGTACAACTGAAACTAATATAATGTATGCCAATTATACCTCAATGTGAAAAATTGAAAAATAAGTATCCTTGCAAAACAAGCTACATGTAATAGTCTTCTGAGATGTCATTCATTAGACAGGAGCAATAATTCATAAGTGATATTTGAAATAATTTATATAATTCCTCAAGTGTTTATACTTGTATATATTTATACTTTATATATATTTATATATTATATATTTATACTTTAGGAGTAACTTATTCTTCTGGAAGGATTTTATCTACTTACTTCAAGGAAACATAAATATAAAATCTACATCACTTCTACAAACTTCAAATGAATCTTTCATCATTCTTTTTATTTAGAAAATAAACTTCATCTTCAGAACTACAATAACCGAGNTATATATTATATATTTATACTTTAGGAGTAACTTATTCTTCTGGAAGGATTTTATCTACTTACTTCAAGGAAACATAAATATAAAATCTACATCACTTCTACAAACTTCAAATGAATCTTTCATCATTCTTTTTATTTAGAAAATAAACTTCATCTTCAGAACTACAATAACCGAGATTCAGTGCCTCAGAGACAGAGTTGCAATTGAAATTGCCATCTACAAATTCATCACCCCAAGCTCAGACAAGAAGTACATGAAAGAAGGGAAATAAAAATCCACTTGCAGTAAGGGCAAAATGTCCTGGTTTTACTAAATACGTTTACCATGTGAATTATTTCTCCCAGGGAGTCACTTTACAACAACTATAAAGTGTGCTTCTGCAACAATGCTATGATTATTTATGATTCTCATATATTTTTTTCAACCATTTAAAGAAGTATTTGGCCACAATGGAATTGGTAGTACAACAAACACTGATTTTCCATAAAGGAAAATATATTTAACGCGTATCTCTCAGATAATCCATCAGTTTGCCAGCATCACTGTTTCACTAGGGTCGTGTTCTCACGTGACTACTTCTTCAACCAATGATCGGATGGAGGTTCTTTTCACTGTCCTATCACTGAAGCTTTAATGAGGACTTTTGCAGAGCATTATGAAACATGAATCTGATCTATATCTGTAAGAAAGGAATCTAAGAAAGAATGAATATATGTATAACTGAATCACTTTGCTGTACCCCTGAAACTAAAAACATTGCAAATCAACTATACTCAAATACAATTAAAGTTAAAAAAAGGAATCTGATCTAAAGTAGAAAATATCAGGCTCATTCTATACTTCTTATTACAGGCTAATACAGACTGAGGCCTCTGTCACATATCTAAAGCTTGGTTCAGTATTTGCTTCCCTTTATGATGTTCAGAGGACAGCCTGCAGGGTCAAGGGTATGAACAACTCTTGATAGATCTCGTGGGGTACAGGAAATTAATGAATTTTTAACATCAAAATGGTAAACTCTTTTATGTTTCTCTCCTACCATGGGCCAGTTTCATTAATAGTTATCCTAACATTAGCTTAAATATAATATAATTAGAACATTAACTTGCTAGGAAAAAAATAATGCTTATGAAGTGACATATAGAAGATTTGAGATTAACCACAATGTTGGATGAATCATATCAAAGCTAGTTTTTCAGGACTTCCCTGGTGGCACAATGGATAAGAATCTGCCTGCCAGAATACTCTTTGACATAAATCACAGCAAAATCCTCTATGACCCACCTCCTAGTGTAATGAAAATAAAAACAAAAATAAACAAATGGAACCTAATTAAGCTTGAAAGCTTTTGCATAACAAAGGAAACTACAAGCAAGGTAAAAAGACAACCCTCAGAATGGGAGAAAATAATAGAAATGAAACAATTGACACAGGATTAATTTCTAAAATATACAAACAGCTCATGTTGCTCAATACCAGAAAAATAAACAACGCAGTCAAAAAAATGGCAGAAGACTAATTGGACATTTCTTCAAAGAAGACATACCAATGGCTAATAAACACATGAAAAGATGCTCACCATTGCCCATTATTAGAGAAATGCAAATCAAAATTACAATGAGGTATCATCTCACACCAGTCAGAATGAACATCATCAAAAAGTCCACAGGCAATAAATGCTGGAGAAGGTGTGGAGAAAAGGGAACCCTCCTGTACTGTTGGGAATGCAAACTGATACAGCCACTATGGAGAACAGTGTGGAGATTCCTTAAGAAACTAGGAATAAAACTACCATGTGACTCAGCAATCCCACTACTGGGACTATCTATACCGTGAGGAAGTCTTAATTGAAAAAGACCTAGGTACCCCAATGTTTACTGCAGCACTATTTACAATAGCCAGGACATGGAACCAACCTAGATGTTCATCAAAAGATGAATGGATAAAGAAGTTGTGGTACATAGACAAAATGGAATATTACTCAGCAATAAAAAGGAATGCATTTAAGTCAGTTCTAATGAGGTGGATGAACCTAAAGCCTATTACACAAAGAGAAGTAAATCAAAAAGAGAAAGGTAAATATCATATAATAATACATACATATGGAATCTAGAGAGATGGTACTGATGATCCTATTTACAAGGCAGCAAAAGGAGATGCAGATATAAAGGACAGACTTTTGGACACAACTGGGGAAGGAGAGGGTGGGATGATTTGAGAGAATAGGACTGAAACATATACATTTCCATATGTAAAATAGCTAGCCAGTGGGAATTTGCTGTATGATGCAGGGAGCCCAAAGCCGGTGCTCTGTGACAACCTAGAGGGGTGGGATGAGGGGAGAGGTGGGAGGGAGGTACAGAGGGAGGGGACACATGTAAACCTATGGCTGATTCACGCTGATGTATGGCGGAAATCATCACAATATTGTAAAGTAATCATCCTGCAATTAAAAAAAAAAAAAAAGAATCTGCTTGCCAATGCAAGGGACATAGGTTCAATCCCTGGTCTAAGAAGATTCCAGAGAAGGCAATGGCAATCCACTCCCGTACTCTTGCCTGGAAAATCCCATGGACGGAGGAGCCTGGTGGGCTGCAGTCCATGGGGTCGTGAAGAGTTGGACATGACTGAGTGATTTCACTTTCACTTTTCACTGTCATGCATTGGAGAAGAAAATGGCAACCCACTCCAGTGTTCTTGCCTGGAGAATCCCAGGGACGGCGGAGCCTGGTGGGCTGCCGTCTATGGGGTCGCACAGAGTCAGACACGACTGAAGCGACTTAGCAGCAGCAGGAAGATTCTACGTGCAAAGAAGCCCTCGAGCCACAACTCCCGAGCCCACGTGCTGCAGCTACCGAAGCCTGTGTTCTGGGGGCCTACGAGCCACAACTACCAAGGCTGTGTACCACAAGCACTGAAGCCCTAAAACCTGTGCTCCACAACAAGAGGAGTCACTGCAATGAGAAGAAGCCTGTGCGGCCCCCGCTCTCTGCAAGCAGAGAAAGCCTGCACAAAGCCACCAAGGCCCAGCACAGTCACAAATAAATAAAATCATATATATAAGCTACTTTCTCCAGAGCGGATAACTGAGAGCTATCTATGTGCAGGCCTATGGGCATGGCTCTTAGGAACCAACTGTCATAGTAAATCCTGAAGAGACGTGTGTTATTTATCGAAATGAGAACCAGGATCCAGACTTGCAGATAAGCTTCTTCAATTACCCAAACAGGATAGGATAAGAAGGAAAGAAACTTCTTCCTCTCAGGCCTTCCAACTTAAGCCAGCTCAAGAGTTGAGTAAGCCTAGTAAAACAGGAGGAGCTATGGTGATGCTTTTTTTATTTTAAAGAGATCTTACAAATTAAGCTCAGTTAGTTCACCTTAAATAATACAGCAAGTAATATTTTTGTTCTACTTCTTGCCACAGTATTTAAACAACTAAAGCCTTAACTTATCCAACTTACTGGCTAGAACAAAGCAAGAATCTGAAAGGTGATGAAGAAAGGCTGCCCTAAAAACCACTCCATGGTGAAATATGGAAAAGCCTCGAAAGATGATCATGAGATTTATGAGGGAAGTGCACATTCTGTCAGGCATTAATTCTGTAAGGGCACCCTTACCAATATAACCCGGAACCTTTTTGCCCTTATATGAGAAACAGAGTGTCAGATCCATGCACACAGAGGGCAATCCATTTTCAATACAGTTAAAATTTGTTCTATTTACTGACTCGGGATGGTTTAAAGAAGCTTCGACAATCACTACAGGTCTTGTCCTAAGAAGGAAATAAAATTAGCAATATTAATTGCACAATTATTTTTCATTAAGGTGACAAATACATTTGCATTGTCAGTTTCCACTGATCAAGTAATTTCATGAAACTGTTTAATAGCATATATATATATATATATATATATTCACACTCAATTATACTTTCAAGTATGAATCAAAATAAATTTTTATTAAAATCTCTAAAAATACTGACTTAGATGATTTAAGTATATATCCAGGTAAGATGGGAAAAGTATCCTAAAGTCAGTAATTAAATTTCAGAGTTCCAAAAAGAGTGTTATGAGGCCACCATCGTGCTGATTTTAAAAACTGCCTCCCATCATGTACAATTAAGCCCAATTGTCGTTAAGCGGTGAAATCTATCAACCTTACCTTAGCAACACAGCAGAATCAGACCGAAAAGCACCAACTGCTACATCTGGAGGAAGAAAAAAATAACACAGATTAATGATCATCATTAGTCAAAGAGAATTACTTTCAGCCATAAATACTTAACTACATATCACCTTGTGACTGTATCAAAATACTATTTACAGAAAATTCATTAGAAAAGATACACTTACGTCTTAAGATTCATTTCACATGTGTCTAAATCTGCTCATTTACAATGACATTCATCCCTTTATCGTATGATATAAACACAAACATTATGATATAAACATATGATACAAAGACAGCCTTACTAAAAGAAAATTCCATTTTTGGACTACCAACACTCGCTGAGATATCGCCTTTCAAATTATAAAGAAAAAAAATTCTCTTCTCGTCATCATATGTTTGATTTATTCTCCTGAATGCTTTTAACTTTTTCAAAAACAAGGAATAAAATATTAAGTAACTAACAGTGTAAAAGCTTAGTAATTATTTGATTATTTCTGATCCGTGTGTGAATCCAAAAGAGGACTAAAAAATGAAGGAAAAAACTCATTAGTAAATCAACACTTTTTTCTACCAGTTGATGTACTTCACCGTGAAGCAGCACCCACGATAGTGCTTATTTCAGTATATAAAACATAGTAGATTTTATACTCACCTAGATATCCATTGTTATCTGCATCAATTTGTCCAGATATAGACTGTCCAAACATACTTAATGACTTACTGATTTGACGTCCTTCAATTCTCTGAAAAAAGAGTAAAGTTGACTGGGAACCAGGGTTTAAACATCTAATATCCCAGAGAAACAATGATTTAGTTAAAGGATGAGCCCTGACACATTATTAACAAATGCATTGTGGTTACGGCAAATACATGTGTCTGGGAGAAAGAGGAGTCTCCAGGTTGAAGTGGAGAACTGACATCTATTTTGTGACATGAAAAAAACTGCTTCCTTTACCTTGTGAGCAAAGAGAAAATTATGTAGTAAAGATCTCCTAAAATACTCCTGACACTCTCTCCTCAGGCTTTTTTTCCGGCTCTGTGCTTATTTCCCTGAGCAACATGAGGAATCAAGCTGATAATAAGAAAATAAGACATTTATGATCACTTAGTGGAGCCTGCTTCTTAGATTTATAATAACCATCTTGTTCAGCCAGATTGGTTTCTAGTATTTAACAAGGACAACTCAAGCCAGATATGTGCTTGCTATCCCATGTGTCTAATCTCCTGTCCAGGCATTGATTTACAAGTATGAGAGTTGTCCAAGAGAATTAGCATTCTTTAATAGACAAGTATATCTCTCTCATGTTATATAGAGGGTCATTTACCCACTTTGCCTAATCAAAAATAAGAGTATTAGCTAAAGTTTCTATACGAGTATCTTTGGAAAAATTTCTCTTCTCTGCATGTGCATGTAGTTTTTTCTATGCAATGAAATGTCCTGATTTTTCAAAATAGGAAATTAAAGTCAGAGTTAGGTCAGGAAACCTTAATAAAGTGCTCTCCTCTTAAACGGCTTTGCACTGAAAGGAACACAGGGTTTCATCTGAGTCTTTGCTCTTCCTGTACAACATCCATGGAAGATGGGGCTTTAGCCATGAAGCGAGACAGTTAACCAAATCCACGTGGGCTTACTTGGAAGAGTAGGGGTATTACTTCAGAACATAAATCTGATGACATGCAGAGGGAAATCCAGAATAGGTTAAAGAAAAAGTAGAATGGAAGTGGACCAGAACTCTTGTTTATGGAAATAAAATGATTTCATAGAGTTATTAACGACCTTAAAAATGAGACCATCTACTGTTATTATAAGAAAATGGTGAAACAGTATTAAGTATTTGAAAGGGCAAGTTAAGAAAAATAAGTGCATGTTAACACTGGAAGTTTTAAGAAGGATTTTATTACCAATGTTTCTTTTGAAAATAGAATAGTATTATCCCACCTGTGAGAAGGTTGTTGAGATCCCATCTACTCGGCCATTGTAAATGTAAATAGCACCTTGCAAGTCATCTTCCTGTGGGGCTCCAATAGCAACATCTATTCAAGAATTTAAATGGCAGAAAATAAACTCTTAGTGCAAAGAATGAGACTCTGAAAAGTAGCCTTCATGCTCTTTACTTAATATCACATAGGAAAGCTCCTTATCAATAAACAATATTTTCACTGGACAGAAAAAAATATACAACACAATCATTGTCATAACAATGTACAAGATTGTACAGTCAAGTCTGTGTGTGGAAATTAAGAGTCTTATGGTCTCAGAGGCAGGCGAAGAGAATGGTTAAGGACATGGGCCCAGAGCCAGAACATCAGGGCCTGACCTGCAGTATCCAATGCCCAGCTGTGCTTTATGCTTGTTCAGTCACTGACCCCATGGACGACAGCACTCCAGGCTTCCCTGTCCTTCACTGGGCCCGATTCTTTTTTTTTCCTTCGGCCAAGCTGTATGGCATGTGGGATCTTAGTCCCCTGACTAGGGATCAAACCTGCACCCTCTGTGTTGGAAGGCAGATTCTTAATCGCTGGACTACCAGGGATGTTCCTGGGCCCATTTCTTAACCTCTCTGTATCTTAGTTTTTTCACTTCAGCACAGGATCATGAAAGAATTCACCTTGGGGCAGAAGGATGTAACTCATGTGAAGTGCTTAGAGCAGTGTGTGGCATATAATCAGTTATTATCATCTCTAAATAATATAAACTGTAAGAACCTTTCTTTTGAGTTATAGGTTTTACTTATTTGCAAAGTGACTTCTAAATTAATTCCTGTGCCAGTGAAGGATATGTTTTCACCTAAGACCAAGAGAAAATGGAAACTGAATAACATGGTTGCTTAAGTGCTATAAATACAAAGTACACAGGAGGAAAAAAAAAGTTTATAAGAACATTTCATTGTTTTTACCAAATATTATGCCAATTTTGGGGGGTATATTCATGTATTTTTAGAGTGATTTTTTCATATTACTTTAATAGAAACTAAAATACAGAAAGTTTGCTTTCATGATATTATTTATCACTATTCATCAGATCTAAAAGTTTTTCAACAACTACAGTTGTAATATTGCACTGCTTTTTCAATAGGAATAAAACTCTGTGCCAAATGCTGCCCAGTTTTAAAAATACAAAAGCTTTTCTATTTTAATCTAAAATTAAATAGCAGACACACCTTAAGCCTGTTTTGCTTAGACATACCAAGGCTAGCCTCTTTTAACTTGTGCAAAGTATTTAAAATTTTTAGGTACAAAATATATAATTTATTCATTCAGTTGAAAACTATTGAGTGCCTACTGCACACCAGATATTTGTCAGACTATCTACAAGACACCACTGGTCAGTATCACAAAAAGGAACTGATAGTCTAGTGGGGAAGCTGCTGCTGCTGCTGCTAAATCGCTTCAGTCATGTCCGACTCTGTGTGACCCCGTAGTCAGCAGCCCACCAGGCTTCCCCGTCCCTGGGATTCTCCAGGCAAGAGCACTGGAGTGGGTTGCCATTTCCTTCTCCAATGCATGAAAGTGAAAGTGAAAGCGAAGTCTCTCAGTCATGTTCGACTCTTCACGACCCCATGGACTGCAGCCCACCAGGCTCCTCTGTCCATGGGATTTTCCAGGCAAGAGTACTGGAGTGGGCTGCCATTGCCTTCTCCCTAGCAGGGAAGAACAGCAAGTAAAAATAATAATATGGCATGCAGGGAAAAGGTGGTGAAAATTAGGGAAGACTTTTCACAGAATACGATGACCAAAGTGAGATTATAGTAGGTTAGAGCCAGGTGAAAAAAGGCAATGTTTGGACAGAGGACACAGCCTGTGCCATCGTAGGGGAGCGAGAGGCAGCATGGCACATGGGAGACTGACAATCTGGAATAGTTGGAGCCATTTCTGTGCAGACTGAATAAATCAAGCAACATAATGGGGAGGGAGAGGAAGAAGGAGAGAGAGAGAGGGAGGCAAAGGTGAGTGAGGAAAGAGTGAGGGAGGAAGCATCCTGTAGCCACTGGATACGATCCCACTTAGCAATGTCATTCATGGAGGGGGGTGGGTTATACTTCAACCATGTGGCTATTCCTGAGTACCTAGTAACAGAATTTTGTACCTTGATTCTTGATGATAATATAGGAAAATATAGCAAGTTGGGTTACAAAGCTGATACTGCAAGAATTCTGTTTATCAGTTACTAGCACAAGTGATCTATATTAACAAAAATATCTTAAAACAATACAAATGAACCTTTCCAGCTGAACTATTAAGCCAGCCCAGATCAATTTAATTCCAAGCAGAAGATATTTAAGTATATTCAGACGCTGGCTTATATATAGATCTAAAGTCTTCCTTCCTAAGATGAAACTTGGATCTCTTATATAATGTCCTAAAGTTCTATCTATCATTATAGAAATAAGGAGAATACATTATTAATAATAAAATATTTTTCCATGCCTGTGCAACTCAGTTGGGACATAACTTACAGAATAAACACGGAGATATTTGACAACTCCTTTTACTTCTCATTTGAACACTTGTTACACTGTTAGTATAAACCATAACAATTATCATTAGTATGACCATAATAATCTTAACATGAGCTAGTAATTATGTGCTGTTTACAAGGCAGCCTTATGTGCTAAAGGCTTAACATACAAAATTCATGTTATTCTCACATAACCCACTATAACTCATGTAACTCTCTCAACAGCACTGTCAACTACTTTTTGAATCTCACTTTTTATAGATGAAGAAATTGAGGTACAGAATAAAACTCGCTAAAGGTTATAGAGCCAGGATGTGGTAGTGTATGAAAGTGTTGGTCGCTCAGCTGTGTCTGACTCTTGGTGTCCCCATGGACTACAGCCTGCTGGGCTCCTCTTGTTCATGGAATTCTCCAGGCAAGAATACTGGAGTGAGCTGTCATTCCCTTCTTCAGGGAATCTTCCTGATCCAGATCAAACTCAGGTCTCCTGCATTGCAGGCAGATTCTCTACCCATGTAAACCACCAGGGAAGCCTGGATGTGGTAGGATGCGGTAGAGTGGGATTTAAACTCTGCAGTATGGCTCCAGAACCTGTACTCTCCATCACCACGCTCCACAAAATCATTAACATAGAGTTATGACCAACACCCTCCCCTCCTAGCACTTGTTTCTCTACTGTGTGAAAGAAATGTTCACTATGTGACTTGATAATATATAAGAATTTCAGGACCACATAAATGGATAAAGCATATAGTTCACAATTATAGAACTTTATTATGGTTCAGATCAAAAAAATATTCAAAGATACCATCTAAAAGTCAGATGAGTTGCTCAGATGCTAAAGAATCTGCCTGCAACGCAGGAGACTTGGGGTCAATCCCTGGGTCAGGAAGATCCCCTGGAGGAGAGAACGGCAATCCACTCCAGTATTCTTGCCTGGAGAATCCCACGGGCAGAGGAGGCTGGCAGGCTACAGCCCATGGGGTCACCAAGAATCGGACACGACTGAGTAACACTTTCACTTTCCAGGCTCAACTTGGAAAACATACACTCGAAATAAGTGGTCCTGCCAGAACCATTTTATGGCTAAAATGCTGTCTGTCTGTCTGTCTGATCATATTGGTTGAATAGGTTTGTCTGTTTCCTATTCTGTGAAATGTTTATGCTGGACTCTTGCCAAACTGATCGATTATCATCTGAGAAAATAGCTTATTTTGCTTTTCTAAGGACACAGGAAATATATTCTAATATATTCTAATTTTTTCCTTTTGAAGAAAAAGAAAAGTGATGTCATGAATGCCAAAATAACTGAGGTCTACTATGTAAAGCATTACAAAGCTGTGCACAGTAAAAGGACATGAAGTTTCATCTGCATCTAAGACTGGAGGTGGAAGGAAAACAAACAGGCAGGGTTTTCCTCTCTTTTCTACACAATCCCACATACTCTGCCATGAACATGAAGTGACTTCACTCATATCCCAGAAAAATAAACTAAGTTAGAAGATGGGGGAAAAGAATAGGGAATCATATAATGAAAAAATAAAAGACAGATGCCTTGCTGGCTCACCCAGGCAGATAGGGTAGGATAGAATCAAAGACCTCAGTGAAGAGCTAGAACACCATAAGCCTACTTCCAAGCCAACATGGTCTTGGCTAGCATCTAAAATGAGGAAAACACATACCCATGGGCAAAACAGAAATGCTCTTCAGTCATAAAAAAGAAGGAAATTTTGTCATTTGTAACAACATGGATGGGCCTTGAGGGCATTATGCTAAGTAACTCAGACAGACAAAGACAAATTCTGTGTCATCTCACTTACATGTGGAATTAGGGGGGGAAAAACCCGCATAGAAGCAGAGGTCAGATTGTTGTTTTTCAGAGAGTGGGGTAACTGGGTAAAGGCGGTCAAAAAATACAAACTGCCCCAGTACTCTTGCCTGGAAAATCCAATGGACGGAGTAGCCTGGTGGGCTGCAGTCCACGGGGTCGCTAACAGTCGGACAGACTGAGTGACTTCACTTTCACTTTTCTCTTTCATGCATCGGAGAAGGAAATGGCAACCCACTCCAGTATTCTTGCCTGGAGAATCCCAGGGATGGGGGAGCCTGGTGGGCTGCTGTCTATGGGGTCACACAGAGTTGGACATGACTGAAGTGACTTAGCAGCAGCAGCAGCCAATTAGAAGATCAGTTAAGGCAATGGCACCCCACTCCAGTCCTCTTGCCTGGAAAATCTCATGAACAGAGGAGGCTGGTAGGCTGCAGTCCCTGGGGTCGCTGTGAGTCGGACACGACTGAGTGGCTTCACTTTCACTTTTCGCTTTCATGCACTGGAGAAGGAAATGGCAACCCACTCCAGTGTTCTTGCCTGGAGAATCCCAGGGACGGGGGAGCCTGGTGGGCTGCCGTCTATGGGGTCACACAGAGTCGGACACGACTGAAGTGACTTAGCAGCAGCAGTAAGTCTTGGGTATATACAGCATGGTGACTGTAGCTGAAAATATTGTATATTTGGGAGGTGCTAAGAGTCGATCTTAAAAGTTCAAAGTGATGCTGCTGCTAAGTCGCTTCAGCCGTGTCCGACTCTGTGCGACCCCACAGACAGCAGCCCACCAGGCTCCTTTGTCCCTGGGATTCTCCAGGCAAGAACACTGGAGCGGGTTGCCATTGCCTTCTCCAATGCATGCATGCCTGCTAAGTCACTTCAGTCGTGTCCGACTCTGCGACCCTGTAGACAGCAGCCCACCAGGCTCCTCTGTCCCTGGGATTCTCCAGGCAAGAACACTGGAGCGGGTTGCCATTGCCTTCTCCAATGTGAGGTGATAGATGGTAGCTAAACATTGGGGTAAGCATTTGCAATACACATATATCAAATCATTATGTTGTATACATTAAGCTTATTCAATGTTACATGCAATTATAACTCAATAAAACTGGAAGAAAAAACTGAATTAGTAAAAGATATATGATATTATAAACATGTACTAAAATGAATCAGAATTAATGTGGCCACTGGATGTAAATGTGTTGTGAACTAAATATGAAATCACAAATAGCACAAAATATGCTGGAACACTGAAAACATTCAGTTGAATAACAATCTTCCATGCATATAGATATTACCTCGTTAGAAGATGTGCGCTGAGGACTCCAAGACACAAAGTGCTGTATGAAACCCAGGGTTCTCATATTCACTCAAATACTGCATCATGCCCTGAAGATTTCCTCTAAATTCCCCCTTTCTAAGTCTCCTAGACATCACATTTTCTGCCTGTCCTTCACATAACTAGAAAATTGTCTTGGATTTTCCCAAGTACTGGAGTGACTTTGATAAGGGAACCTGCCTACTATCCATCCTATTTTTATAACTCAATCTGTTTATAAGAATAATTCAAGTTCATCACTGACATTTAGATACTACAAAAAAAAAATCATTCTTCATGTGCACATATACAAATATGTTCAATCAAACTAGTGAATATTCTTCTTCAGATCTGTCAATTAAAACAGGATGTGGAAGGAATTTTTTCATGTCTTAATCTGATATTCCATTTGGATATAAAACTAAACAGTGTGCCACTATTTCCTTCATTTACATTCATTATAGCATATACTCTATGCTGGCATGGTACAACCGACAAAAAATAAGTCCTCAATAGATAACACAGAATTGATAATTAATTGTGAAATGTAATATCCATCTTAACATTTTACAGATATTTTAATGTAAAATTTAATGTGTAATCATAACCACAAAGATATATACACAAAGATATATATATATACTTTTATCTCCTTTTGTTTTAAAAATAGTAAAATCCAGAAATGGCATCTATAGGCCAAATTATACTATTTCACATTCAAGAGGGCTCATTGGACGCATATTTTCAATAGCCAACCAGCATTCTCCTTGTAGAATACCAGATTTTAAATATTTAAAGTAGACTGGAGCATTTAGGCAAAACAAGGTACAAAGTGAGTCTTCACAGCACTTCCTCAATTATATCCAGTATACAAGGAAGTTTTGAAGTCTCTTCAGTCGTGTCCAAATCTGTGCGACCCTGTAGACGGCAGCCCACCAGGCTCCCCCATCCCTGGGATTCTCCAGGCAAGAACACTGGAGTAGGTTGCCATTTCCTTCTCCAATGTATGAAAGTGAGAAGCAAAAGTGAAGTCAGTCGTGTCCGACTCTTAGCGACCTCATGGACTGCAGCCTACCAGGCTCCTCCGTCCATGGGATTTTCCAGGCAAAAGTACTGGAGTGGGGTGCCATTGCCTTCTCCGACCTACTTCTACCAGATACCAATTGCCAAAAACCATTTCCAGAAGATAATTCTGAGCCTTGAAAATATCAAATACTTATTTGCTGAACTCTAGAAATTATACACTCTCCTTTGAAACCCATTCATTATTTTAGGCACAGTTTTAATGGACTTAGTTAACCACTTAGAACTAGATTGAAGTCAGCACATTTTCAGAGAGAAGGCTGGTAGAGACAGCTCCTTTGGCAGCAGGACTGATACTTCGAGATCAGTGCTGAAGAGGCCGCCCAGCCCATTGCTGAAATGCATCCCTATCAGGTGGCAAATAGCCCCTGTCTTTGAGTCTGCCAGTTTCTCCCTTCCTAACACTCAGGATTCTTTCCTGGGATCCCCAATCCCCCACCATCAGCCCTCCTTTCCCCACAACAGGACAACCGGAACAAGGAAAGCCTGGCTCAGTAAGGGGCTTTCAGAGCCAGGCTAAAGCTCTGCAGCCAGCCTCTGCTGGGTTTTTATCAGTGTCTTACTACACTGATAATTAAATATATGATCCAATGAGTCTATGATACACATTTTCTTCCACATTTTCACATTTCTAAAATCAGTGTTCTTCTTAAAATAGAAAAATAGTGAGTCTCAGTTTAAGAGGCACCGTCTTTTAGGGGTACATAAAATAATGACTTAAAACAACTTAAAATCAATGGTGCCTTGTGCTGTGTGCTAGGTTGCTTCTGTCATGTCTGACTCTTTGAGACCCTATGGACTGTAGCCCTCCAGACTCCTCCGTCCGTGGGACTCTCCAGGCAAGAATAGTGGAGTGGGTTGCCTATTCCTTCTCCAGGGGATCTTCCCAGCCCAGGGATTGAACCTGTATCTCTTAACATCTCCTGCACTGGCAGATGGGTTCTTTAACACTAGCCTTAGAATCAATGAAATGAGGTATGTTCAATATCACTCTTTGTTGAAGGGATAGTTTTCAACTGAGAAGAAATTGTGTTTAACACTAAAGAAAAAAAAAAGTAAGCATACCAGTCTGCCTCCATTTTCTATAGAAAGGCAAACAACATAAAACTCCAATTATATTCTCTCCCATGTCCCATTTTTAAAAGTGGAAATCAAGTACCAAATTAAATAATTTTAATTACCTTCAAAGCCATCATTATCAATGTCTCCAAGATTGACTATAGATTCCCCGAATCTTGCAGCGTATTTGTCACTTCCAATGAGCTCTGTTTCCATTTCGTTCATTACTGCTCCCTAGATAGAAACAAGGAGAAAGGTGTCATTATAACACTCCCTGACAACTTGACACATGATTTACTATTGCAATTGGATATGGATTTTTTTCTTAATGCTTCAAACAGGTTGGACAAACTAGTCTGAGCTTTAGTATACACATCTCAGTTCAATTCAATAAATATTTATCAAGTATGTCCACACATATAATAGTATGATTAGAGCTCAGAGGACAGAAAAAAATGTCAAACTCACGATCCCTAGCTTTGAAAATCCAATAAATTATTTTGATAATTCAATTGAGCAAATATTTAGTGAGTTCCTAATAAAGGCAATGCACTGTACAGAGGATGAATGAGTGAAGAGGACAAGGCAATGAGTGTGTAAGACACTCCCTTCCCGGAAGAAGCACCCAGTTAAGGGAAGGCAGAGCACAAGCAGGTAAATGACTAAGAGGTACTATTTTGCAATATCAGCAAGCAAGGAGAGCATACCAACTGTGAGGGCCAGCAGAGATTTCATAAAGGAGGTGGTTGTCAAGGTGGCACTAAAGAATGGGCAAAGTTTTGATACTTAGGGAAACTGACCAGCAAAATACAAATTGCAAAGAACTTAGCTCCCTTGGCTTACTTGGCTAATGAGCAGTATGTGCAAATGAATAAGACAAAAGAGTAAGACTGGAGTTTTACAGGGTGGGACTTTGAATGCTGGGAGAAACTGACTCTCAACTGAGAAAACCAGACAGAGCTACTGAAAGTTTCTGAGTTGAGGAGTGACATGACTGACTGGCCTTGGGAATATCTTTCCAGCAGCACTGTAGTAGGAGTTGGTCAACTGCTGTCTCTGATTTTGGAAAGTGAGTTATTAGACATGAAATAATGTTTCAGTGGATTTCCCTGGTGGCTCAGGAGGTAAAGAATCTGCCTGCCAAATGCAGGAGACACAAGAGACTTGGATTTGATCCCTGGATCAGGAAGATTTCTTGGAGAAGGAAATGGCAACCCACTTCAATATTCTTGCCTGGGAAATCCCATGGACAGAGGAGCGTGTAGGCCTATAGTCCATGGGGTCGCAAGAGTCAGACACGGCTTAATGACTAAACCTCCACCAACACAATGCTTTAGGAGGAGTTGTTGCAATAACAGCTGCCAGATCTCTTTTCAAACTCTGATCATGTCACTCCCTTGTATTAAAAACAAACAAACAACAACCAAAAAAAAAAAAAAATCATGCACAACTCATTATAGATCTTTTAACTTCTCAAGTCTGTTCATCATTTCCATAGCACACACATATTCTTCCCTTGTGAAGTGCCCTTCACCTTTTATTTTCCAGCTAAAAAAATTTGATTCTTGTTTTGCTCATAGAGAGATACCTAATTTAAAGAGCAGAAGGCATTAGCGACTCCAGAGAGGATGAGGAGATAAGACCACACAAGGGCTCTGAGTTTCGGGGGGAGAGTTTGAAGAAGTGCTGATCACTCTTCTTCAAGTATTCTCCAGCCACAGAACGGTGACCAAGAGTTTCACTCAGGACCCCCGAGAGCTCTTTCAGAAGTAGAAGCCAGCATTCATTCAAGTATCATTCTTTCTTCAGTTCACTCAAAAACAATTACTGAGCACCTAACTTGTCCAGAATTCTTTCAAGTCCCGAGGAAATAGTAAATGAAACAGTCGATGCCTCTGCACACAGTGTCTGCTGCGGCTGCTAAGCCACTTCAGTCGCGTCCGACTCTGTGTGACCCCACAGACGGCAGCCCACCAGGCTCCCCGATCCCTGGGATTCTCCAGGCAAGAATACTGGAGTGGGTTGCCATTTCCTTCTCCAATGCATGAAAGAGAAAAGTGAAAGTGAAGTCACTCAGTCTATCCAACTGTTAGCGACCCCATGGACTGCAGCCCACCAGGCTACTCCGTCCATTGGATTTTCCAGGCAAGAGTACTGGGGTGGGGTGCCATTGCCCTGTCTNGGCAAGAATACTGGAGTGGGTTGCCATTTCCTTCTCCAATGCATGAAAGAGAAAAGTGAAAGTGAAGTCACTCAGTCTATCCAACTGTTAGCGACCCCATGGACTGCAGCCCACCAGGCTACTCCGTCCATTGGATTTTCCAGGCAAGAGTACTGGGGTGGGGTGCCATTGCCTTCCCCAGCACACAGTGTCTACACTCCAGTAAAAGGACAGACAGACAATAGTAAAATGAAAGTGAAGTCGCTCAGTCATGTCCGACTCTTTGCAACTTCATGGACTGTAGCCCACCAGGCTCCTCTGGCCACAGGATTTTCCAAGCAAGACTACTGGAGTGGGTTGCCATTTCCTTCTCCAGGAGATCTTCCCAGCCCAGGGATTGAAGCCAGGTCTCCTGCATTGTAGGCAGATAATTGTAGGCTTTACAATCTGAGCCACCAGGGAAGTCCAGATAATAGTAAACCACACCAATAAACAGCAATAACCTCAGATAAGCACATGACACCACCCTTATGGCAGAAAGTGAAGAGGAACTCAAGAGCCTCTTCATGAAAGTGAAAGAGGAGAGTGAAAAAGCCGGCCTAAAACTCAACATTCAAAAAACGAAGATCAAGACATCCAGTTCCATCACTTCATGGCAAATAGATGCATTGTTTCAATGCAAATAGTGACAGACTGTATTTTCTTGGGCTCAAAAGTCATTGCAGATGGTAAATTTAGCCATGAAATTAAAAGACTGTTGCTCCTTGGGAGAAAAGCTATGACAAACCCAGACAGCATATTAAAAAGCAGAGACGTTACTTTGCTGACAAAGGTCCATCTAGTCAAAGCTACGGTTTTTGCAGTAGTCATGTATGGAAGTAAAAGTTGGAGCATAAAGAAAGCCGATTGCTGAAGAACTGATGTTTTTGAGCTGCAGTGTTGGAGAAGACTCTTGAGCGTCCCTTGGACTACAAAGAGATTCAAACGAGTCAATCCTAAAGGAAATCAGTCCTAAATATATTCATTGGAAGGACTGATGCTGAAGCTGAAACTCCAATACTTTGGCCATCTGATGTGGAAAACTGACTCATTAGAAAAGACCCTGATGAAAGGTTGAAGACAGGAGGAGAAGGGAGCAGCAGAGGATGAGATGGTTGAATGGCATCATTGACTCGATGGACATGAGTTTTGAGCAAGCTCCAGGAGTTGGTGATGGACAGGGAAGCCTGGTATGCTGCATTCTATGGAGTTGCAAAGAGTCAGACACGACTGAGTGACTGAACTGAATCAAACTGAATGTCAAGTAGCAGTTGTTGCCTTTTCACTGTTAGGAACAAGAAGTTGGAAGGCAACAAAGGAAGAATAACTTACAGCAGAGGTTTTAAAAGTGGAAATCAACGATAAATTAACCCCAGTATTCAACACCTCTATTGAGTGGTGTAGAAGTGAAGAGTGAACAAGAGGGTAGTCTAATGGGAGAACTCCTCCCTTGCCCTCTAAACAAAGGCACTTCACTTTTATCTGTTTTTCATATTGGAATTGCTGAAGATTTCAATGGGAAAAATGGTTCTTTATTGCCTTATATTAGGTATCTATACCACTGTTTAAACTGTTCTCAAAAACTTTAGTTGTAAAAAGAAATAAAAGTATGTAAAACGAGGATGCGGCTTCTATTAGGGAGACCATTCGTTGATAGGAGAATGTGAAATATCTATATAAGAAAAAGTAACTCCTGATTTCACTATTAATGAGATAACAAATGATCACTTCACAGATGATGCTGTTTTACTATTAAATTTAGGTTTAAACAGTCTAGGATACGCCAGTGCATACATGATTTTCCTGCTCTATATTTGGAATTTTAAGGATCTCTCAGCTTTATAAGACTATTTTCTCTCTTAAATTGCTGTGAGTTTAGTATAGTGCTTAAGATGTATGCTTATTAAATGCTCTGAAATCACTGATTAAACAAAATACCTTCCAGAAACAGATTTTATTTTGTTAAATCCCAAATAAAAATACCGTGACTTACGAAATGAACTAATTTTCTGACAAACCTGTTATTACTCTTAAATCAAAGATATAGGCCAAGAAGACCCCATTAAGGCCCTATCAATTCTTTCTTTTGATTTGATGCCAAGAAGACAGACTGGCAAGATAAGGCCAGTAGCGGTCCCTAATTGAATTGTCAAGCGGTCAAATTCTACTCCAAAATACCCCTAGAATTGAAAACTCAATCATAAGCAAGTAAACATTTATTTCTACAACTACTACATCTGCTCGGGGAAGGCAATGGCACCCCACCCCAGTACTCTTGCCTGGAAAATCCAATGGACGGAATAGCCTGGTGGGCTGCAGTCCATGGGGTCGCTAACAGTCGGACAGACTGAGCGACTTCACTTTCACTCTTCTCTTTCATGCATTGGAGAAAGAAATGACAACCCACTCCAGTATTCTTGCCTGGAGAATCCCAGGGATGGGGGAGCCTGGTGGGCTGCCGTCTATGGGGTCACACAGAGTCGGACATGACTAAAGTGACTTAGCAGCAGCAGCAGCACTACATCTGCTTTGGAATAAACCAGTTTTACATTCTTATCAGGAATATAATCTATATGAACTGTGCGAATTAATATCTTATCATCAAGCGAGTTTGTAACGAGTTAATAATAAACATTACTTTTCCAGAAAAAAGAAAAAAANTGTAGGCTTTACAATCTGAGCCACCAGGGAAGTCCAGATAATAGTAAACCACACCAATAAACAGCAATAACCTCAGATAAGCACATGACACCACCCTTATGGCAGAAAGTGAAGAGGAACTCAAGAGCCTCTTCATGAAAGTGAAAGAGGAGAGTGAAAAAGCCGGCCTAAAACTCAACATTCAAAAAACGAAGATCAAGACATCCAGTTCCATCACTTCATGGCAAATAGATGCATTGTTTCAATGCAAATAGTGACAGACTGTATTTTCTTGGGCTCAAAAGTCATTGCAGATGGTAAATTTAGCCATGAAATTAAAAGACTGTTGCTCCTTGGGAGAAAAGCTATGACAAACCCAGACAGCATATTAAAAAGCAGAGACGTTACTTTGCTGACAAAGGTCCATCTAGTCAAAGCTACGGTTTTTGCAGTAGTCATGTATGGAAGTAAAAGTTGGAGCATAAAGAAAGCCGATTGCTGAAGAACTGATGTTTTTGAGCTGCAGTGTTGGAGAAGACTCTTGAGCGTCCCTTGGACTACAAAGAGATTCAAACGAGTCAATCCTAAAGGAAATCAGTCCTAAATATATTCATTGGAAGGACTGATGCTGAAGCTGAAACTCCAATACTTTGGCCATCTGATGTGGAAAATTGACTCATTAGAAAAGACCCTGATGAAAGGTTGAAGACAGGAGGAGAAGGGAGCAGCAGAGGATGAGATGGTTGAATGGCATCATTGACTCGATGGACATGAGTTTTGAGCAAGCTCCAGGAGTTGGTGATGGACAGGGAAGCCTGGTATGCTGCATTCTATGGAGTTGCGAAGAGTCAGACACGACTGAGTGACTGAACTGAATCAAACTGAATGTCAAGTAGCAGTTGTTGCCTTTTCACTGTTAGGAACAAGAAGTTGGAAGGCAACAAAGGAAGAATAACTTACAGCAGAGGTTTTAAAAGTGGAAATCAACGATAAATTAACCCCAGTATTCAACACCTCTATTGAGTGGTGTAGAAGTGAAGAGTGAACAAGAGGGTAGTCTAATGGGAGAACTCCTCCCTTGCCCTCTAAACAAAGGCACTTCACTTTTATCTGTTTTTCATATTGGAATTGCTGAAGATTTCAATGGGAAAAATGGTTCTTTATTGCCTTATATTAGGTATCTATACCACTGTTTAAACTGTTCTCAAAAACTTTAGTTGTAAAAAGAAATAAAAGTATGTAAAACGAGGATGCGGCTTCTATTAGGGAGACCATTCGTTGATAGGAGAATGTGAAATATCTATATAAGAAAAAGTAACTCCTGATTTCACTATTAATGAGATAACAAATGATCACTTCACAGATGATGCTGTTTTACTATTAAATTTAGGTTTAAACAGTCTAGGATACGCCAGTGCATACATGATTTTCCTGCTCTATATTTGGAATTTTAAGGATCTCTCAGCTTTATAAGACTATTTTCTCTCTTAAATTGCTGTGAGTTTAGTATAGTGCTTAAGATGTATGCTTATTAAATGCTCTGAAATCACTGATTAAACAAAATACCTTCCAGAAACAGATTTTATTTTGTTAAATCCCAAATAAAAATACCGTGACTTACGAAATGAACTAATTTTCTGACAAACCTGTTATTACTCTTAAATCAAAGATATAGGCCAAGAAGACCCCATTAAGGCCCTATCAATTCTTTCTTTTGATTTGATGCCAAGAAGACAGACTGGCAAGATAAGGCCAGTAGCGGTCCCTAATTGAATTGTCAAGCGGTCAAATTCTACTCCAAAATACCCCTAGAATTGAAAACTCAATCATAAGCAAGTAAACATTTATTTCTACAACTACTACATCTGCTCGGGGAAGGCAATGGCACCCCACCCCAGTACTCTTGCCTGGAAAATCCAATGGACGGAATAGCCTGGTGGGCTGCAGTCCATGGGGTCGCTAACAGTCGGACAGACTGAGCGACTTCACTTTCACTCTTCTCTTTCATGCATTGGAGAAAGAAATGACAACCCACTCCAGTATTCTTGCCTGGAGAATCCCAGGGATGGGGGAGCCTGGTGGGCTGCCGTCTATGGGGTCACACAGAGTCGGACATGACTAAAGTGACTTAGCAGCAGCAGCAGCACTACATCTGCTTTGGAATAAACCAGTTTTACATTCTTATCAGGAATATAATCTATATGAACTGTGCGAATTAATATCTTATCATCAAGCGAGTTTGTAACGAGTTAATAATAAACATTACTTTTCCAGAAAAAAGAAAAAAAAAATCTTATCAGAACACATCTTGCTTTCAACTGTTTCAAATCAAGAAATTAAAAACAGTCCATACTTTATCTTCTACGTCTAGTAGTGCTTTATAATTACCAAATTCTATTGGGACATTCCCCATCAAACTAACAGGACATCCACAGTTTTAGGCCCATATAAAATCATTCTTTCAAATTAGAGTTGCACAATGCGGCTGGAAGAAACTGCGACAGCCTGGGTGAACACATACAAGCTGTGTACAGAGAAACTCCAGACAATTGATCTCCTACTTTCAAGATATCAAAATGGGGCAGCAGCCCATTCATCATGACGTCCCATTTCATTTTTAAAGCATCAGTATACACAGTCATCAAGACAGTATGGTACTGGCACAAAGACAGAAATATAGATCAAAGGAACAAAATAGAAAGCCCAGAGATAAATCCACACACATACGGACACCTTATCTTTGACAAAGGAGGCAAGAATATACAATGGAGTAAAGACAATCTCTTTAACAAGTGGTGCTGGGAAAACTGGTCAACCACTTGTAAAAGAATGAAACTAGATCATTTCTAACACCACACACAAAAATAAACTCAAAATGGATTAAAGATCTAAATGTAAGACCAGAAACTATAAAACTCCTAGAGGAGAACATAGGCAAAACACTCTCCAACATAAATCACAGCAAGATCCTCTATGATCTGCCTCCCAGAATACTGGAAATAAAAGCAAAAATAAACAAATGGGATCTAATAAAAATTAAAAGCTTCTGCACAACAAAGGAAACTATAAGCAAGGTGAAAAGACAACCCTCTGAATGGGAGAAAATAATAGCAAATGAAGCAACTGACAAACAACTAATCTCAAAAATATACAAGCAACTTATACAGCTCAATTCCAGAAAAATAAACGACCCAATCAAAAAATGGGCCAAAGAACTAAATAGACATTTCTCCAAAGAAGACATACGGATGGCTAACAAACACATGAAAAGATGCTCAACGTCACTCATTATCAGAGAAATGCAAATCAAGACCACAATGAGATACCACTTCACACCAGTCAGAATGGCTGCGATCCAAAAGTCTGCAAGCAATAAATGCTGGAGAGGGTGTGGAGAAAAGGGAACCCTTTTACACTGTTGGTGGGAATGCAAACTAGTACAGCCACTATGGAGAACAGTGTGGAGATTCCTTAAGAAATTGCAAATAGAACTGCCTTATGACCCAGCAATCCCACTGCTGGGCATACACACCGAGGAAACCAGAATAGAAAGAGACACATGTACCCCAATGTTCATTGCAGCACTGTTTATAATAGCCAGGACATGGAAACAACCTAGATGTCCATCAGCGGATGAATGGATAAGAAAGCTGTGGTATATATACACAATGGAGTATTACTCAGCCATTAAAAAGAATACATTTGAATCAGTTCTAATAAGATGGATGAAACTGGAACCAATTATACAGAGTGAAGTAAGCCAGAAAGAAAAACACCAATACAGTATACTAACACATATATATGGAATTTAGAAAGATGGTAATGAGGACCCTGTATGCAAGACAGCAAAAGAGATACAGATGTGTAGAGCGGACTTATGGACTCTGAGGGAGAAGGAGAGGGAGAGGGAGAGGGTGGGATGATTTGGGAGAATAGCATTGAAATATGTATACTATCATGTAAGAAATGAATTGCCAGTCTATGTTCAATGCAGGATGCAGGATGCTTGGGGCTGGTGTATGGGGATGATCTGGAGGGATGATGTGGGGTGGGAGGTGGGAGGGGGGTTCATGTTTGGGAGTTCATGTACACCCGTGGCGGATTCATGTCAATGTATGCCAAATCCAATACAGTACTGTAAAGTAAAATAAAGTAAAAAAATAATAATAATAAAATTTAAAAAAATAAAAAAATAAAGCATCAATATAATATCATAATTTTTACTTTTATCAGTAGAGTAAGCCTTAAAAAATTTATAGTCTCAGAACTTTGGAGTAAGTAGAGCAACAGTTTTGATCAAAATCCCATAAACAGCTTCCAATCTGTGGGCAATCAGACTTACGGAACCAGAGTTGATGTAGACAAACACTCTTCCTTCTTCCCTGATGGTGCTCTGCATGGGAGCTCCCACGAGTAGGTCTGAGAAGCCATCTGCATTGAGGTCCACGGCACAGACAGATGCTCCAAAATAAGACCCAAGCTGCTCCAAGGCAAACCAGATCCAGTCATTGAGAAAAAAGCAAGAGTTACTCACCAAAGCCCTCAGTGATACCAAAGGTAGAGACATATTACCTTTTTACCTTTCATTTCATGTAAGATATTTAGTTCTTTTGCATCAATGCTGAATATGTATGCCTGCAATGGGAAAAAGAATTGGGAAAGGTTAGATAATGCTCACATTAAAAATGTTTCATTCAAAACATTAATTTTCATAACTTATAATTGCTCAAATATATTTAAAACAATTTCTTTTCAGAGTGATACAAAAGGTTTAGGGAACCAAGCTCTCAGGAAGGATTCTACTGTTCCTTTAGAGAGAACACAGAAAATGTTTGTCTCAGTTTTCAAAGTAAGGTTCATGTAATAATGTAACAAAAACTAGAATGAGAAGTAACATTTTGTTCTTTCTAGTCTTACCACAACTGTACAAGGAATGTAGCTGCCTCAATTCCCTTCGGCTATAAATTTGTTAACCATAAATGTATTCCTTGGAATCTTGAGAAAATTCTATCTCAGAAACAGTTACTCATAAGAAAGAGCCTTATTTAACTTGTGTAATCTTCCTGAAAGCTTTTTTGCTCAATTTTATCTAAAAGCCACATGACTTTCGCCAGTCTTACCACTAAATGTACAGTCTCATCATTTCCAGCTTCACTGCTGAGAAATTTTGCAGTTTGTCCTTTAACATCTTATTCTCTCATGCAATCTATTTGAACCCTTTTGAAGGAATACATTTTAAACACGTAATTCTTACTTTACCAATCTGTTCATGTTGAGGGGCTCCTCCAACTACCTCAGTACTGTGCTGACTCCGAAAATGACCAGCTCCAACTGAGTATCCTTCAAGAAAATGGATGGAAGGGTGAGAATCGTCATTTGGAATGGGTGAAATTCATTGTCATAAATCCACTTATAGAATTAATCATAAATCCATTCAGAATTAAATTTTAAGACTGAATTCAAAATGACTACACTAAATAGAGTCAGACACAATTTAGCAACTAAACCACAATATGGCTTATATTTTTATAAGCCACAATTAAACCACAACTAACCAATATGGCTTATATTTTTAAACCTTAGAAACTGAAGCTAGCACCTTTAAACATGCTTTGTTAGTTTCTGCAGTGTAAGGACATGCTAGTTTCTAAGATTACAGCAGAAACTTTAGTGTAAAATATAATATTTTGAACTTCATATAAAAAAATCTTCCTAAACTTCAACTTCTCTTGCCCTGAAACCTTTCTATTACAGAAAAGGTAAATTATTCTTATTATGTGATAAAAGACATAAACTGTTAAATTTTTTATAATGCTTCATCATATCATTCACCCTTCAACAAGTAAATCCTGAATGAGTTGTAAATGAACTTCCTCTATTTTAAAATATATTCTTTCTGCTTGAAGAGGGGGAAAATCTTGGTTTTTCTTATTATAATTATTTCTGAGTATAGGCTGTTTACATTTAAGGCAGGTTTAAACAAATCTGTATATCCTAAGAAGCTATAGGAAAAGCATTCCTTTTACTACGACAAGGGAATTAATGCCAGAAAAAGATCTTAACTTTCTATAAAAGTAAGGACTATAGATCATCCTACTGCTGACTTATTAAATAATAATAATAAGAAGGATAAAAATAGTTATGCTCTGGGGAATATTCTAAGAGATTCTGAGGCCAAGGTCAATGAGCTGTTTTTGGATGCATACTCTTCACAGTGCCACCCATCTATCCACAGTGCTCTCAGTCCCACTGACTTTCAACTGGTCCTTAAGGAAACTATACTCATTCACATGATTGAATGAGTTATGCAAGTAGAATGTTTACAAAAGCTCCCAGGAGATGGCAGGCATAATAGATGCTACCTTTATAATAACAAGTTGACTGCCTAAAAATATAAGCTTACAAGTGATTTACTGCAAGAAAATAAATTAAATCATGAGTCCCAACCTAAGAATTATATATGGATGATAATAGTTACATATGTAAAATATTAAGTTAACTAAAGTTTCATAGATTATAGCCTTAAAGAGCCAGTTTCTGAAATGGCTTTTTAGTTAATACTGGCCACTTTGGTCTTTTGAAGATATAATTTCCCTTATTTATAATTACTAGTATCTGTAAGGTAGAGATAATTCAAGTCTGTCGATCTTTACAGTACCTAAATAACTTCCAAATTTTACTTGGTTGTGTTTGTCTAAGAAAGCCTTGTATTTATTTGTAGTCATATTGTACACAAACAGAGAGCCAGTCCAATAGAATGATCCTGGAGCTCCCATCACAATTAAATCCTGTAAGAAAAAGAAAATTTGTCATCATTTAAAAGTTTAATCTCACCACCTGAAACCTCCTCCAGATATACACATTAAATAGAGACAAAAATAATTTTCATAAATTTCTGAAATATAAGCATTTGATGAGTTTAAAAGCATGCCCTCCAAAAGCCAGAGAAGCTAGTTAGTGAATTTTCACCTAAAATGAGAATTTCAGAGAAGAAATGCCGAAACTCTCACTTCACACTCATTACTGGACTTTACAATCAAAGGCAGAATCATTGAACGCTAGAGAAAGCTGTGGGGAAAAAGGCAATATGGTTTCTATTAAAGTAAATCATATCTGGGTAATTCATTAGTGCTCATTACAGAGATAATCATATGCTGCCAAAGAGTAAAAAATGGACTTAATTTATTTCAATTTGCAAAAAGTCAATGACTAAGTTCCTTAATAATGTTAGCTTGGAAAAATATAACTCAAAAGAAACTGGGACGTATTTGATGATAAACGTAGGAATTTAGAAAAAGGAAACACGAGGAAAGATTGGAATGAGTAGACATATTTCTCTGGTGAAATATGAAAACTTTCAGCAATTAAATCTATTTGACATTTCTAAATTTCCTAAACGATCCAAACTTTGAAAAAAAGAGGTCAATTTAAACATAAAGTAAGGAAGAAAGCATTATATTTCCACACTAGGCAATATTTATGGAAATTATTAACCTAAGTTTGATACAGCCTGGCTACACAGATTCAGAAAGCATTCATAACTTCATAAGGGGTTACTCAGAGTAAGTGGGAGGTTTAGGAGTTGAGTACAACTGCATATGTGATAGTGTTAAAAAGAAAATAATAGTTTGGGAACATATCTTATTTAAGAGGATATTATCAAGTTCTTAAATCTCCCAATTCTCATACTTGTAATGAAAAATGTTAACTTATATGCTCTGCCCCAATTAGTAACTAAAAATAATATACTTAGAGATTTTCAGTGCTTAAATTAACAAATGACTATGGCTATTTTTTGATTTCTGTTAAATTCTTAATGAAAGTAACTTTCTTTAGTGTAGACTTTTAATTGGTCTTGGGTGACACAGCCATCTAAATATTACTATTTTATCAATACATGTGCTGAATATCAAGTGGTAAAAATTAAGCTGTAATATACTAATATTTAAGAGATATATTATCTGAGTATTAGTCAATCTTTATTTCAAAGCATAATATCAGTCTTCTAAGTCTTCAGAAGAATTAAAATTCTATATGTAAACATCTATAGCAACTATTTTTGGACTATTACCTCTGTGTAAAAACTAGATATTCCAGCTTGACATGATGCAAAAGTCTCCCCAAATTGTTTCACAAAATCTAAAATAAAGTAGAAAAACAACTAAGATTTCATTTTTAAATAAAGACAAAATCAGCATAATTTTGTTTATTCATAAATCCTTATAAGTATGCCTTTTAAGATCTCTTTTATAATAGTATTATTTTAAAAATTAGTAAGTAGCAAAATTTAAGGTCACAAATCTCTTTCATGTTGATCTTCAAAATGTCCCTATGAAATAGCAGTAGAGATATCTACGCAGTCTCTTTTTCAGGGGAAGAACACGCAACATGCAAAAAGTTGTCAGGTGAGCATCTAAGACTGAGGTAGGATTTTTGGCTTCCAGCTCAGGCTTCCATTTAAAATAGGCTTCCTAGATTTTGCCCAGCTGAAAACAACAAAGTTAAGATTTGCATGGAGATGGAGGGTCTCTTCTCACAAATCCCCCACGAATGTGTGCTTTGTGAAACTTACTATGGGCACAAAGCTTGCTTTTCCTGAAAAACTGACATAAGTAAACAGAGGACCCCATCTTTGTTTCGGTTTTGCTGGCCAGAAATGTTGAATAAATTGCTAAGCCATTTATAATTACCACTCCCTGTCATGCCTTTTAATTCCTTTTTCTATTTTCCCTGCTCCTATACATTTTTTAAGTTTAATTTTTAGTTGTCTTAGGTCTCTGCCATCATGTTTTCTTTTTTTTCCCCATAGGATGTGGCTAAGTGTGTGTGTGTGTATATATATATATATGCATATATTTGTAGAAGTGCACATTGTCATCCATGGACGTTATCAACCCTTGCATAAAGTTACCCAGAAAACACATGAAAAAATGTACTGGACCAAAATCCGCACCGAAGGAGGCACCAGCACTTAAGGAAGGAACCAGCCAGCGGCAGGACAAGAATTGCAGCCCGTGAAGCATTCAAGTGCATCATCTCACACGATTAGAATAGTCAGAAGTGGTTGCTGGGTCAGGTAAAAGCACCAGACATGGGGCCAGCCAGATGGGGACGGATGCTGCAGTTGAAGGGTATCTTTAGCTTGTACCTCTACTAGACTGTCAAACCAGATTTTTTTCAGCCTATACAGCTAATTCCTATCATCGCACTTTTGTGCACTTGATTTTGAAGGAAAACGAGATCAGCAAGGGGAAAGGCCTCATCTGGACTGGAGATTATGACTCAGGCTGGCCAGTATGCATTATAGAGAGACTGAAGACCTCAAATGACCATGAGGGCCTCCACACTCAATCAGAGAGAAATGTCCCAACTGCGAAATATTTTAAAATGTTAACCATAAACTATTATGAAACATGGGACAATAGCTAGAGTAAGTTTTACTGCAACTAAGAAATTAAAATCCACCTTTTATCTTCTTGGCATTCAAAGACAAATTAGGAACACTGATGATATGACCTTTGCTATGATATCAAATTCCAGGCATGAAAGAGGCCAGTATTAATAGAAATCAATGCAATTTGACTACATGCTCCAAGTTTTGTCAAGTAATAGAGATTTCCTTTGGACACTGAGGTAACCATTTTGGTTAAAAAAAAAACTGGAAACTGGCATTCACATATATTCTTTCTAAAGACACATTTTTAGAAGTTTAGTTCTGTTGCAGGTATCATTTCTTCAGTGCTCTGTTGACATTCAACTCCAACTGCTTGTCTCAGTTTATGTCCTGGCTCTGTATGCACTAATGCTACCTATGACCTAAAAATTTCATGGGAAAGACCTTTTAAACTTACATTAGCAATTTCTTGCAGTTTCAAAGAAAATAAGTGAATTCAAGAGGAAGAAAAAAAAAGACATAGTGAGTGGAAAAGATCTGCCCACATTTATATTTAAAATTTTTCTGAATCTTGTTGGAAGTTAAAGTAAGGAATAATTTTCTTCCTTCTAATCAGATTTTTCAATCTATTTCATAATTTTACTGAATTGAAAATATATTTAATGCTAAAATGGAAAATTATCAACTAGATGCTAGAACTATTCAAATGAATAGTTTGCAGAATTCCTGACTCCAAAAAACCACAGCTGTTGTTTAATCACTCAGTCGTGTCTGACTCTTTGTGACCCCATGGACTGTAGCACACCAGGCTTCCCTGTCATTTACTATCTCACGGTTCATTTTTGAAAATTGAAACTGCCATTGGATTAGCAAAAAAAGAAAAAAGGAAATAATAATATGAGACATTAAAGAGAACATAGCTATTTTCAAAGATCCTCCCACCGCTAACCAAGTATCCAAAATTGAAAAAAAAAAAAATTAAAGGCGTTCACATGTTTATCTTGATCCAGTTAATATCAAAACCATGCCTTACCTTGATAGCATGGAGCTATTCTTTTACTCAGTTCTGTTCGTAAATCAGAAGGCATTCCATAGCAAACACCCGTGGGGAGCTTAGACTCAGTCCTTATGTAAAATATATTTTTCCATCTGTGCCCACAAGTCTGAATAAAACATAAACGTAGACCAAATGATGTGAAAGGCACACCCAGGGTATCTGGTTTTACGATGCGATCAGGGAACTATCCCAACAACCTACCACAATGGAGCCGTTTTCTCCAGGCTGTCTGGAAAGCGTGACCCCCAGCCATTGATTATCTCTTTCTTCCAAACAAGTCTTTCCACAAGGATCTCCAAAAGGGCTACCTACAGCATTGGAAAATAATTTTATCAGCGGTTATCTTGAAAACAATGTTATTCTGCAAGAACAGAGAAAACAAGCATGCATGCTTATCCCCAGTGTTTTTCCCTCCAGCTTCTGTGGAATACCGTCTTTCCCTGCTTCCCTGTCATCATATACTCGGTGCACATTGTGGGGGTAACCATGAGTTACTCTCTGCTAACATAATTGCTCTCTCACTGTGAGTTTTGTTTGTAGAAAAGACCTCTGATTGGTAATACCAGGAAGGGATGGCCTTGATATAAGAGATAGCTTACCAGCATGACTGAGAGAGGGGAAACCAGTTTAAACCAACATGGGCTGTGCAAGTTTAACTGCATTATGTAATGCTTGGCAAAGAATGTGCACCTTTGTTTTGATCATTTATCTAGCAAACACAAGCAACATTACCAGAGCACTTTCTAAAATGTTTCATGTGTTGAGACACTAAGAATAGAAGGACCACAATATGGTCCTCAACATTTAAATCACAGTTTGTTGAAGCTGGAAGATGATGACTGTGGGAAGCGGCTGTATATAATTAACATACTAATAACGCCTACCATTTTAAGCAAACTGCCCTATGGTTTACAGTTAGTGGAACGGTGATGTTTGCAACAAAGAAAAAAGACTTTGAAAAACTGGATTATCTTAGAATAGAAAAAACTTCAGAAGACACTTTGACAAAGACATGAATAACCAGAAAGCCAAAAATAAATTATTACACATAAGCAATACTTCTAAAATGTACCAAAAAAAAAAAAAAAGTGATATTCCCAGTGACTTTTTCCTTATTTTGTTAAAATCACTTCTTTGCTTTATGGCTGGGATCCCATATTAACTGTGATTTCAAGTAAGTGGTTTTGGGGGAGAGTAAGACGCAGCATATTAAGATCCCTTTTGCTGCCTATTTCCACACACTTCAACTGCAACATGACAGGTCCATTCCACTTGAACTTACTTCTAAAGGCAGATAAATACATTTGCATCAATTTAACTGGATAAAGACATGGAACTTGAGTTTTAAAACTTAAGTTTAGTACCAAATTTCATTCACTGATAGGTACCATACTCTAAATCATTAGGCACCTATCACCTTAACCCCTAGATAAAGCTTCCTGGGCAAACTCAGAATACTTACACAGATAATGTAGTATTGGAAAGTGAAATTATCTGCAGTAAGTCTCCTGGGTAAGAGAGAATTTAAGGAGTGTGGGAAGATATTTGTGTATACATTGCATACATTTGTTCATTCTCTACCATGAAGTTCAGGACAAACCAACCCTCTGACACAGCTAGACTGAAGAAAGCTTCTTAGCCCGTTCTCTGGAGATTGATTTCATAGGTCCAAAGGAGGCTCTGACTACCCAGGTGTTTTTCATGATCTGGAACACCATTACTATGCTATGTGGATCATCTTCTTTTGGCCGAGTTTCTTGCAGAATAGTAATGTCAATTCCCACCTCCTGGTAGTGCCTGCCAAGAGCGTGAGACAGAAAGATGACTGAGGACAGGTCTGGAAAAACAAGGCTAGGCTTCATTAGCAATGGCTACTTGGCATGGGCTTCCCAGGTGGCTCAGTAACAGAGAGTCTCCCAGCCAATGCAGGAGGCATGGGTTCAACCCCTGGGTCAGGAAGATCTCCTGGAGGAGGAAATGGCAACCCCCTCCATTATTCTTGCCTGGGAAATTCCCTGGTCAGAGGAGCCTGGTGGGCTACAGTCCATAGCGTTGCAAAAGAGTCAGAGATGACTTAGCAACTAAACAACAACTTGAAATGGAAAGGAGATATTCAGTTCAGTTCAGTTCAGTCACTCACTCGTGTCTGACTCTTTGAGACCCCATGAATCGCAGCACGCCAGGCCTCCCTATCCATCACCATCTCCCGGAGTTCACTCAGACTCACGTCCATCGAGTCCGTGATGCCATCCAGCCATCTCATCCTCGGTCATCCCCTTCTCCTCCTGCCCCCAATCCCTCCCAGCATCAGTAAGGAGATATTGCTGCAGCCTAAATCTTGATCAAGGATGGAAGCATAAGGTTTCTCTATTCAAGTTAATAAAGAAAAGAAGGGACAAGGGGGAGGGAAGGAGAGAAAGACAATTATATTGTAGCATTGAGTGGGTCAAGTCTAACAAAGAAAGTTGTTACTATGGCTACATTATGCCCATGTAATTGAAAGAACGTGGAAGGCAATGGCACCCCACCCCAGTACCCTTGCTGGAAAATCCAATGGACGGAGGAGCCTGGTGGGCTGCAGTCCATGGGGTTGCTAACAGTCGGACAGACTGAGCGACTTCACTTTCACTTTTCTCTTTCATGCATTGGAGAAGGAAATGGCAACCCACTCTAGTGTTCTTGCCTGGAGAATCTCAGGGACGGGGGAGCCTGGTGGGCTGCCGTCTATGGGGTCACACAGAGTCGGACACGACTGAAGTGACTTAGCAGCAGCAGCAGCAATTGAAAGAAAGTGAAAGAATAACAAACAAGAAATTTTAATCTTCATTATGATACAAATGTCTGACTTTTTACTAAAACTTCTATTTTTTTAATTAATGTCAAAAATAGATGATAAATGGTGGATTCATCTACTCAAAGTTGTGGTGGCAAGAACACACAGAAGAACTGTACAAAAAAGTTCCTAATGACCTGGATAACCATGATGATGTGAAAACTCACCTAGAGCCAGACATTCTGGAGTGTGAACTCCAGTGTTCTTGCCTGGAGAATCTCAGGGACGGGGGAGCCTGGTGGGCTGCCGTCTATGGGGTCACACAGAGTCGGACACGACTGAAGTGACTTAGCAGCAGCAGCAGCAGCAATTGAAAGAAAGTGAAAGAATAACAAACAAGAAATTTTAATCTTCATTATGATACAAATGTCTGACTTTTTACTAAAAGTTCTATTTTTTTAATTAATGTCAAAAATAGATGATAAATGGTGGATTCATCTACTCAAAGTTGTGGTGGCAAGAACACACAGAAGAACTGTACAAAAAAGTTCCTAATGACCTGGATAACCATGATGATGTGAAAACTCACCTAGAGCCAGACATTCTGGAGTGTGAAGTCAAGTGGGCCTTAGAAAGCATTACTATAAACAAAGCTAGTGGAGGTGATGGAATTCCAGCTGATCTATTTCATTCTGAAACATGACACTGTTGAATTGCTGCACTTATGCCAGCAAATTTAGAAAACTCAGCAGTGACCACAGGACTGGAAAAAGTCTGTTTTCACCCCAATCCGAAAGAAGAGCAAAACCAAAGAAAGCTCAAACTGCCACACAATTGTGCTCATTTCACATGCTAGCAAGGAAATGCTCAAAATTCTTCAAATTAGACTTCAACAGTACATGAACCAAGAACTTCCAGATGTACCAGCTGGATTTAGAAAAGTCAGAGGAACCAGAGATCAAATTGCCAACATCTGTTGGATCAAAGAAAAAGCAAAAGAATTCCAGAAAAACATCTCCATCTACTTCATTGACTACAATGAAAGCCTTTGACTGTGTGGATCACAACAAACTGTGGAAGATTCTTAAAGAGATGGAAATACCAGACCACCTTACTGCCTCCTAAGAAACCTGTATGCAGGTCAAGGAGCAGCAGTTAGAACTCAACATGGAAAAATGGACTGATTCCAAATTGGGAAAGGAGTATGTCAAGACTATATATTGTCACCCTGCTTATTTAACTTACGTGCAGAGTACATCATGCAAAATTCTGGGCTGGATGAAGCCCAAGACAGACTCAAGATTTCTGGGAGAAATATCAATAACTTCAGATACACAGATGACACCCTAATGGCAGAAAGCAAAGAGGAAATAAAGAGCCTCTTGATGAAGTTGAAAGAGGAGAGTGAAAAAGCTGGGTTAAAACTTAACATTAAAAACACTAAGATCATAGCACCCAGTCCCATCACTTCATGGCAAACAGATGGGGAAAAAATGGAAACAGTGACAGACTTTATTTTCTTGGGCTCCAAAATCACTGCAGATGGTGAATGCAGTCATGAATTTAAGACGCTTGCTGATTGGAAGAAAAGCTATGACAAATCTAGATAGCATATTAAAAAGCAGAGACAATATTTTTCCAACAAAGTTCTATACAGTCAAAGCTATGGTTTTCCAGTAGTCATGTATGGATGTGAGAGTTGGACTATAAAGAAAGCTGAGCACCAAAGAATTGATGCTTTTGAACTGTGATATGAGAGAAGACTCTTGAGAGTCCTTTGGACTGCAAGGAGATCCAACCAGTCCATCCTAAAGGAGATCAGTTCTAGGTGTTCATTGGAAAGACTGATGCTGAAGCTGAAACTCCAATACTTTGGCCACCTGATG
>SJYX01010532.1:86941-106891 GCA_006410675.1 Oreotragus oreotragus | reverse complement strand
TGAAGCTGAAACTCCAATACTTTGGCCACCTGATGCGAAGAGCTGACTCATTAGAAAAGACCCTGATGCTGAGAAAGATTGAGGGTGGGAGGAGAGGGGGACAACAGAGGATGAGATGGTTGGATGGCATCACCGACTCAATGGACATGGGTTTGGGTGAACTCCGGGAGTTGGTGATGGACAGGGAGGCCTGGCGTGCTGCGATTCATGGGGTCGCAAAGAGTCGGACACGACTGAGCGACTGAACTAAACTGTCAGCGAGCCCTTACTATACATATTCAATTCATTTAATTCTCACAGCAACAATGGAGGACTGTGCTAACAATCTCATTTTACAGGTGGAGAAATAGAATCTTAAAGAGGTAAAGAGATTTGCCCAAATTCATGGGGCCAGTAAATGGAAAAGATTAGAATCAAGCATAAGAAAGTTTAGAATGAAATACTGCCATTTGCAGCAACATGGATGGATCTCGAGATTATCATATCAAGTGAAGTAAATCAGACAAAAATATATGATATCAAGTATATGCAGAATATAAAATATGAATGAATGTATTTACAAAACAAAAATAGACTTATAGACAAAGAAGACAAACTCAGTTACAAAAGAGAAAAAGGTGGAGAAGGATAAATTAAGAGATTGGGATCAGCAGATCCAGATACAAACTATTATACATAAAAGATACCAACAATAAGGTCCTACTGTATAGCACAAGATGTTATATTCGATATCTTGCACTAAAACGTAATGGAAAAGAATTTTTAAAAACTTTTAGTAATTGAAGATCTCAAAGTAGTTACTTTCCACGAATCTGGAGTATATACAATAGAACTGTACAATTATTTCAAATGTATGAATTATCTGAATAAATTTCACTTTCTAATCTTTTCTGCCAGCTGAAAATGTGTAAAGTTTCTAGTCAACTTTCTAGGGTTCATGAAAAATGTCACTTTCTTGATCCCTACCTTACCCTGATCTTTTTCTCAGTTTAGATCAATTCTCAATAGTTTGGCATTTCCACTGAGGAATGAGCAAGGGGTAAGGCCAGACTCAAAGGTCTTCCTGTAGCCTTTTGACAGCTTGAGTGACATATTGTGGGTAGGGCAGCTTGGGACTTTTGGATGCAATGACAGGTGTTTATCTGCCTGTGTCACTGGCTCAATCAGTTTAGACATTCGATTGGGGCTCTCAGACTGGTCTTCTGGATACTAAGACANCAAGGGGTAAGGCCAGACTCAAAGGTCTTCCTGTAGCCTTTTGACAGCTTGAGTGACATATTGTGGGTAGGGCAGCTTGGGACTTTTGGATGCAATGACAGGTGTTTATCTGCCTGTGTCACTGGCTCAATCAGTTTAGACATTCGATTGGGGCTCTCAGACTGGTCTTCTGGATACTAAGACAACACACATATTGGTCTGATCTTTCAAAACATGACATAATTTTCAAGTTTTAGAAAAATAGTGAAAGACCCTACTTCCATCAATTACTTTTTTTAACATGAAGTTCTAGTCTATTGAAAGATTAGTCCTATATATTTCAAACCCTTCCACTCTAAATGTTTCTCAAATAATCCTGAAAAACAAATGACTCTTGTTGTACGCTCTATAAAGAGTCATTCATTCAATATATCTGTATTTGTAGAAGCAACAATTACTGAGTGAAACATAATACAGAAAAGATATATGGGATTAAAAGCAAACATACCAATTCAAATATGACCAGAATACAAGGGCTACTATTGGAGGGTTATAAAAATTACAGAAAATGTATGCTTGTGCATACAAGACTTTCTGGCCCCAAGTAGGTGTTCATTAAATGAGCGGTAAATGCTTCCCCAGGGTACCCACAATGCATTGATGTGAGCCCACCAGCAGAGGGAGCTCACGGTGCTGTGAGGTTGGATCAGCAGCATTCCTTCAGCTCTAAGTCAAAGGGTCCCTTGTTTTTATTTCTTATCAAACACTAATTTTTACTAAACCCACTAGATTATGCTTATTATGTTAAACTGTGTACTTTTTCCACACATCTAATAAAATGTGGTGGTGATGTTTCTAAAAGGTAACAGTGATGTTCATGAATTTAACAGCTAAAACAATAAATGAGTAATGGAAAGTAAACCACTTCAGTTCTAGAGGAGATATGGGACATGAAAGTGCTAAACTTCCAAGAGCATTTCCACCAATGCATCTAGTGGCACTCAAGGATCGAAACATCAAATTAATATCAAAATTAGAAACAATTCTTGATGTATCTTTAAGTGTCATGCTCTTAGACTTAGTAATACAAATCTGATAATGATGGATAATCATCCTCAGTTTATATAAGAACAGTTCCTATAATCATAGGTCTGAAAAAAACAGCTATTCCAATCTTCCAGGTCATTTTATTTTAATTATAGTTTTTATTTTATAATTTTATTTATTTTACTTTGTTGTATTTAGGAAGGGTTCCACACAGAGGTAAATGCATTCAAGGAGCAGAGTCAAGCCTGATGGTTGCAATTTTATAAATCTGGGTTGATCCTGAGTCATCACTAGACTTCTGAACCCTAGAAAACCATTCTGCTTGTGAGCCTGAATCTAAGATAAGGGTTTCCCTCCAAGTGACTTAGGTCCAAACTTCTTCACATTCCTATAGAAAACCTATACAAGTCTTTTTACTAAGTAGAGTGGAAAAATGTACAGCAACTGATATATCCGCCAAGCATAGTGTAAAGAAGGAATGTTGTCTTATAATAATTATTAAAATAACACTTATTAAATGCTTCCCATGTAATCGGCACACTCTTAACATATGTGAACATATATATTCAGTCATTTAATTTTCCTTTTATCCCTTAAAGGTGGGTATTATGATCATTATCCCAATTTTATAGATGGAGAAGCTGAAAGAAAGGGAGAATAAGCGTCTTGTCCAAAGTCACTAAACTTAGAAGTGGGGGAAGGAAAGAGTCAAGCCCACACTGTCGTCTGCTACCCTATACTACTTTACAGTGATTTGCTATGAGTACTTCACCATCAATCAGCGAATGAATCCAAGTATTGGCACTATTAATAATCCTATTCTAATTCTGTTTCATTATAACTTATATTTTAACATCCAACATTAGAAAATAAGGAAAAACAACTCTCTGTTTCCATGGTTTTCAATTAATCTCTTAGACTCAAGGAGTCATTTGAAAAAGCATCACTAATATACAAGTACCATTTCCTTTGAAAAAGTATCACTAATATTATAGATACTGTTGTTTGAAATAAAATCAGTATAAAAATGTGAACAGAAAAGCACTCCAGGGAAACCTGCCCTCACTTAATGCTCACTGGTCAATACTGACGTTCTGAGCTTGGTTTTGGAATTCACGGGTAGGATGGAGGAGGAGGTCAGGATGATAATAAAGCTCAAAAATATGAGAAAAGCAAAAGTCAGTCAGGGAGTCCATGGCATCATTCTGTACCAGTCAGTGTAGGTTTAGACCGAGATGAGGGGTTATTGACAACAGAGGACAACTTTTCATTCAAAGTTTAAAGGAGGGGATAAGATGTTGCAGAGACAATGCAACAATGATTCTCAGACAAAATAATTATATTCTAATAAATACTAAAAAATGGTCCCAAGAGAACAGAGAATAGCATTGAGGTTAGGTAGACGTAGAATGATTTTGCAGAGGGTAGATACTGACAAGAGACTTCTACCTAGAATATAATTTTAAAAGGACATGTCTAATCCATTTCACAAAATATTTCCAGCAAAAGAGATTCTACAATCAAGTCTATACTCTTACTATATCTGAACAATTCATTGTGAATCACAGTATTTCATAGAAATTATATGAAAGAGATGACTAATCATTTGTTTAAAATCCTTAGGGATAAACTGAGGACATCAGAACCAACACACGGCATTACTGAACCCAGTCCTGTCCCCTGCAAGTCCACTTCCATGTTCTAATTTGATATTCCCAACTACTCCTAAAATTAAAATTCCACCAATTTTAAAGACAGTCCATTCTAGACTTCCTGTCTCAGGAGTGCATATTCTTTAGACTGTCCAGTGTGAGTGAGCAGAGTCTGGAATACAAGGCTGGCCTAGACCTCTGGGAACAATGCTGAAACATACAGCAAATCCCAGAAGATGCCACTCAAATCTGAGAAGTGTACTCATCCATTTCATATTCATTGAGACTCTACTATGTGCTCATCAAAACTGGCCAGAACTGACTCAATTACTCATGTCCATTGTTCCAAAATACTTTCATTACCCAGGTTATGCTCCCTATTGTGCAAATCTATCAGTATACTTGTGACGTTTCTCATAAGTACTTATCTGTTTACCTGTTATTCCTGAAACTGAGTTCTTTGACGGCTTTAGCCATCTTGGCCAACTTTCTATTCCAAGTACCAACATAAGTAATGGATAACATTTATTTAATAAATGAAGGAAGAACCCGAGAAATCTTCCTTTATTAAAGGAAGAGTTGATATCTGGCACCAATATTTTCTCACTCCTCACCCCTCTGAAGCCTGGCATTACCACTAAAACAGATCTTTCCAAGGTTCTTAACAAACCAATTCTTTCTAAATCCAAAGAATCCTCCTAAGCTTTTACCTAGCTTGACCTCTTGATCTCTTTTGATATGCCAACCACTCACCTCTTGGCAAAATCTCCCATTCTTCAACTTCCATAACGCCACGTTGACCTGATTCCCTGGCCACCCCTTCGGCTTTTCCTCCTGTCTATTTTTCTGGCTCTTTTTCTTTTTTTAATCCAATGGTTCTTAACCATGGATGAATACTAGAGTCATCTGGGGGCCTCTGGAAACTCCCAATGCCCTACTAAGGATTCTTCACACAACTCCAATGTGTGTGGGTGAAGCTTTTCCACACCACCACCAAGAAATTCTCTGATACTAGGTGGGGGTCCTGAAATCCAACTTGTAATTATAATATTATCTACCTGGAGATAATGTCAGATCCCACCAATTAAGGGCTCAGTTCTGCAAGCTCCTTGACAAAGGTCTGAGTAATAATTTTCTAAATTTAACTCCAGAAGCAAAAACAACAAAAGCAAAAATAAATGAGACTACATCATACTACAAAGTTTCTGCACAGTAAAGGAAACCACCAGCAAAATGAAAAAGCAACCTACTGAATGAGAGAAAATATGGAGCAGAACTATATAAAAACATGCCCAGCATCACTGATCATCAGGGAAATACAAATTAAAATCACAAGGAGCTATCACCTCACACCTGTTAGAATGGCTGTCATCAAAAAGACAAGAGATAACCAATGCTAATGAGGGCATGGAGAAAAAGGCTGCACATTGTTGGTGAGAATGTAAATTGGGGTAGCCACTATGGAAACAGTATGGAGGTTCCTCAAAAAATTAAAAATAGAACTACCCATAGTTCTAACAATTCTGACAATACTTTTGGGTACAAATACAAAGAAAAGGAAAACACAACCAAAAATAGCATAATGTACCCCTCCCCCCTCCCCCCCCCGCATATTTACTGCAGTATTATCTGTAATAGCCAAGATGGGAAATAACCTAAGTGTTCAATGAGGAGAGAGTGGATGAAGAACTGCAGTATATATATATATATATATATATATGTGCAGTGGGGTATTATTCAACCATAGAAAAGAATGTAATCTTGTCTGCAACAACATGACTGAGCCCTGACGACATTATGGCAAGTGCACTAAGTCAGAGAAAGATAAATGCTCTATGATCTCGCTTATATGTAGAATCTAAAAAAAAAAAAAAAAAGCTCAGAGAGAGAACAGATATGTGGCTGCCAGAGGTGGGGGCAGGGAGGGAGAAATGAGTGAAGGAAACCAAGGGGTTAACAAAAGAAAAAAGTAAATACAGTACATTACTGAACAACACTGAAAAATACCTTACTATCACCCAGCAAACTGTGATTATCTTCTACAGGACCCAGACGGTAAAGCATCTGTCTACAATGCGGGAGACCCGGGTTCGAGCCCTGGGTTGGGAAGATCCCCTGGAGAAGGAAATGGCAACCCACTCCAGTACTATTGCCTAGAAAATCCCATGGACAGAGGAGCCTGGTAGGCCCCAGTCTATGGGGTCGCAAAGAGTTGGACACGACTGAGCGACTTCAATTCACTTCACTTCTATAGGACTAGGAAATTTAGGCAACTTTAATAAATTCACATAAAACTTCCTCAATGGGTAATGGAACTTTTAGAAGGAACTTGAAAGGTAAAAATGCACTGGGAGTATGTTTAACAGTTGATTTATAATACATGAAATATCTTTAAAAGACTGCGTTTTTTCCATATCACCCCCCAGCACACATTTCAGATGTCAATCTCGAGTCCACTGCTATTGAAGTTTCCATCAGTGTTTTCCTTTGGTTTGATTAGTTTACACATGTGGTACACAGAACTCAAGAGAACCATTTTATTCACTAGATTATCAGTTTATGATAAAAGGAGTAACTTGGGAACAGCCAGATGGAAGAGACACACAAGGCAAGACATGGGAAACCTGAAGGGGGCTCCCAGACCCTCTCTGAATGCACCACTAGTCCCAAAGCCCTACACGTTCACAAGTCCTGTCCTTTTGGGCTTTTATAGAGGTTTCATTGCATAGCCATGAGTGATTAAATCATTGGCCATTGGCAACTGGTTCAGCCTCCAGGCCCTCTTCTCCTGCTGGTGTCAGGGGGATAGGTATGAAAGTTCCAATCCTCTGATCATACAGTGTGCTCTGCTGGCAACCAGTCACACCCTTTGGTCCTAAAGTCACCTCACTAACATAACAAAAGACTATTTATCACTCTAGAAAACTCCAAGGGTTCTAGGATCACCGTGCCAGAAATGGGGTTGAAGACCAAATATATATTCTTACTATAAATCACAATATCTAACCTAGCTAGACCCACTCCCAGAGACTTTATTAGTTTAGGAGAAGGCCACTAGTACTGGGTTTCTTAAAGCTTGGCAGAAGAATCTAGGTTGCAGCTAGAGTTGACCAAGCTGCTTCTCAAATGGCAGGAGTCCTGTGGGATCTCTTCTGGGTCCAGTGATTCATTTAACCTAGAACGTTCCCAGGTTAAACTCATTAACTTCCATGGCTTAGATTACCATCTCTATGCCAATTACCTTCAACTCTGAACTGCCTATATAGACCTCCTGCCCGCCAGGCCCGTACATTAAGCTGATTACCAGGTATCCGTTTTTACATTTCACGGGACATAGCACCATCATCTGTCCAGAGCCCAAGTCAGAACCTTGAGTAACATCTTTGAAATCTTCTTCCTGTTCATCTCTCTCACTTACTAACTACAAAGTCCAGGTCACAGAGACCTGCTCTGCAGACAAACACCAGTGACTAAATCAACGGCCAGTACAGACACCGTGGACCTCCTGCAGACCTTGCCAGCTCTTGTCCCACACATATAGTGTTCACTGATACCTGGGTTCTGCCACACTCCCTCTTCCCTGCCCCTGAGGACCCCAGGAACCACCCTAGCAGCCAGCCCAGGCCTCTGTGGCAACCCTGGTGTGAGCGGCTAGCCAACTGAGCTCCTCCTTGTACCCACCAAAGGCAAAGTACACGACGCCTGCCTCCACCCCAGTGGCTGATATCACCCTCAGGCCCAGGCTCAAGGTTCAGCCATGCAGCTGTGAGCCTGCAGGTCACCAGCCTGCTGCCCATCATCCCGCTTCACTGCTGTGCACACATCCGGGGAGAGCACACTAACAGCCGGGGCCCCTCTAGTTTCCTGTGGGTCTGCATCAGACCCTGCCTCTGTCACTGCTGAGCACCACCATGCCCGCTGGAGCCAACAGCTCCCCCTGTGCATCTGTGCCCCCCAGCCCAACCCCCAGCCCCAGCCTCCACTGCACGGTGCACACGCGGAGGAAGAGTGTGTGACCGCAAAAGACCATGCAGACAGCCAGTGCTTCTGCAGCTGCCGGAGAATTCACCAAGTTGTAACACAATAACCCCGGCTCGCTTCTCTAATTTACACCGCTTCACATGCCGCCGTTCAACTGTATGCTCTTTTCTTTCCATCCAAAGATATCGCCCTCTCAAAGACCTCAGGGTGCTCATACACGCTTTGCTCTGTCTAGCACCCTTTCCCATAACCTTTTCCTCTGAGATAACTGATTTTTTCCCTCAGTTTTCCACTAGAATTCCTTAGGAAGACAGTACCTTATTCTCCTAACTAGATTAGATTGTTTCACCATACTTTCCTATAATAACCCAACCTATAGACTGCTTCCCTGGTGGCTCAGAGGTTAAAGCGGCCTGGAATGTGAGAGACCTGGGTTTGATCCCCTGGGTTGGAAGATCCCCTGGAGGAGGCAATGACAACCCACTCCAGTACTCTTGCCTGGAGAATCCCATGGAGGGAGGAGCCTGGTGGGCTACAGTCCATGGGGTCGCAAAGAGTCGACACGACTGAGTGACTAAACTAAAGACTGCAAACCCCTTGAGGCAAGGGCCGTGTTTCTTTTGTGAGCCCAGGTTCCAGCACTTAGGCATCCCTCNGTACTCTTGCCTGGAGAATCCCATGGAGGGAGGAGCCTGGTGGGCTACAGTCCATGGGGTCGCAAAGAGTCGACACGACTGAGTGACTAAACTAAAGACTGCAAACCCCTTGAGGCAAGGGCCGTGTTTCTTTTGTGAGCCCAGGTTCCAGCACTTAGGCATCCCTCAGGAAATGACCAAATGAACCAATGACCCACACGCCCAATGGATCACCATACCTGGCCCAAGAACTGTGGCCAAGGGGAGATATTTTTTAGCCATTAGAAATATCACCCAGTGGTCAAGTAAATTTTTGGCAATAAATAAAACGCATTTTAGAAAACCTCATCTCTCAAACCAGGTGGAAGCCATTCTTTTAGAGGTGGAGTCTGGGAAATTATTGGAAATCAGGAAACTTAATTCTTTTAATATGATACTTTATGACTCTTTCTGTCTTAATGTTGTGCATAATTAGCATAACAAACCTCTGTTCAACGATGATTTTTCAAAATGACCAGTCTGGGTCAACATCAGCTTCGTAAGCTATAATTTAAAGAGATTTGCAAATAAGAAAGAAAAGTTATCAAGAATATATTTGATGTTTCAACAGTGAGTGGTCTGTCTTTTAATGTTAAGCTAATAATTCCTACAAATCAGGCAGAAGTGAGAATGAGGGAATCATTAGTTAAATGACACAGATGCTAATTAACTTAACCTCTTCCAAATAGGTTATATAATTTCCAGAAAGAAATCTGAAGGGAAATAATGATGACTAACTTGTAATAAACCATTGTTCTCTCTAGTAAGAAAAAGAGGGACAAGAAGGGAGCTTAAAGTTCTAGTAATTATACAACACTGATCTAGAAAAGTGAAAATCCTATTTATTTTACATATAGACATTGGGAAAGCACTTGCTAAAAAGTCAGTATTATTTTTCATAGGGATGTTATGTTTTTCTAAAACAGTGCTCTCCAATAGAAACACAATGCAAGTTACATATGAAATAATTTTTACACTAGTCACATTAAAAAGTAACAAGGAATAAGCAAACTTAATGTTAATATTTTCTTTAACCTAATGCATCTAAAATATTCTCATTTAAATATTCAATCGATATTAATTTCAAACTATTTATTTCAACATATGGTCAACACCTAAAAAATCAAGAGATTATATATATCTTATATATATATATATATATATATATACATGTATGAATTTTTTTGTACTAAGTCTTCAATACCCAGATGTAATCTGTATTATAGGACCTCTCATTACAAANAAACTATTTATTTCAACATATGGTCAACACCTAAAAAATCAAGAGATTATATATATCTTATATATATATATATATATATATATACATGTATGAATTTTTTTGTACTAAGTCTTCAATACCCAGATGTAATCTGTATTATAGGACCTCTCATTACAAACTAGCCACATTTCATGTACTCAATAGCCATATGTAGCTTGTGGGTACTATATTAGACAATAATTATATAATTTTATGTATTTTGTATACACTTCATGTACATTATATAACAAAATTATAACCTTTATTATCCAGACAAGTGTGCATTTGTTTAAGTCTGTATGTGCATACAAACACACATGTATAATGCTATTAATAGCTATCAGTATAAAGCTATTGGCAGCAAGTTAAAAGTAATGAAAGATCTAGAGAGTATGTCTTTTGAAAGATGAATAAAGACAATCTTTTTAATACCATTTTACAGTCATTTACATATTTTCTTCTCTTCTACCTTCAAACATTGGTGACCATGAATGGACTATCATTAAATACATAAACAAAGTCATTACTTGTAATGCCTTAATTTAGCAACCATGTTCAAAGTTTCCTTTTAAAAAAACCTAGCAAGGATGCAGTGGAGAAGGCAATGGCACCCCACTCCAGCACTCTTGCCTGGAAAATCCCATGGATGGAGGAGCCTGNCCTTGAGATAGTCCTTTCCCAATCTGGAACCAGTCCATTGTTCTATGTCTAGTTCTAATTGTTGCTTCTAGACATGCATCCTGGTTTCTCAGGAGACAGGTAAGTGAAGTCGCTCAGTCATGCCCGACTCTTTGTGACCCCATGGATAGTAGCCTGCACCAAGCTCTTTCGTCCATGAGATTCTCAAGGCAAGAGTACTGGAGTGGGATGCCATTTCCTTCTCCAGGGAATCTTCCCAACCCAGGGATCGAGTCCAGGTCTCTCACATTGTAGACAGATCGAACCCAGGTCTCTCACATTGTAGACAGACTCTTTACCATCTGAGCCACCAGGGAGATAGGTAAGGTAGTCGGTATTCCCATCTCTTGAAGAATTTTCCAGTTTGTTGTGATCCACACAGTCAAAGGCTTTAGCTAGTTAATGAAACAAAAGTAGATGTTTTTCTGGAATTTCCTTGCTTTCTCTATGACTGAGTGGCAATTTGATCTCTGGTTCTTCTGCCTCTTTGAAACCCACCTTGTACATCTGGAAGTTCTTGGTTCACATACTGCTGAGGCATAGCTTGAAGGATTTTGAGCTTTACCTTGCTAGCACGTGAAATGAGTGCAACTGTACAGTAATTTGAACATATTTTGGCATTGACAATTCTTTGGGATTGGGATGAGGAGTGGGATGCCATTTCCTTCTCCAGGGAATCTTCCCAACCCAAGGATCGAACACCAGGGAGATAGGTAAGGTAGTCGGTATTTCCATCTCTTGAAGAATTTTCCACAGTTTGTTGTGATCCACACAATCAAAGGCTTTAGCTAGTTAATGAAACAAAAGTAGATTTTTTTCTGGAATTTCCTTGCTTTCTCTACGACCCAGTGAATGTTGGCAATTTGATCTCTGGTTCTTCTGCCTCTTTGAAACCCACCTTGTACATCTGGAAGTTCTTGGTTCATGTACTGCTGAGGCATAGCTTGAAGGATTTTGAGCATTACCTTGCTAGCATGTGAAATGAGTGCAACTGTACAGTAATTTGAACATATTTTGGCATTGACAATTCTTTGGGATTGGGATGAAAACTGACCTTTTCCAGTCCTGTGGCCACTGGTGAGTTTTCCAAATTTGCCGGCATATTGAGTGCAGAAGTTTGACAGCACCATCTTTTAGGATTTGAAATAGCTCAGCTGGAATTCCATCACCTCCACTAGATTTGTTCACAGTAATTCTTCCTAAGGCCCACTTGGCTTCACATTCCAGGATGTCTGGCTTTAGGTGAGTGATCACACCATCGTGATTATCTGGGTCATGAAGATATCTTTTGCGCAGTTCTTCTCCGTATTCCTGTCACCTCTTCCTAATCTCTTCTGCTTCTGATAGGTCCTTATCTTTTCTTGTCTTTTATCATGCCCATCCTTGCATGAAATTTTCCCTTGATATCTCTGTCTGAGGGTAAGCCTCCTTATTTTTTTTATGTCCCTTCATATTTGTAACTCAGATGTCTGTTCACAGAAAAATTTTGCCCTCTTCTCTTGGAACCTCCCTGACCAGTGGTCATTGCCCGTATTTTAGGAGATCTGCTTCCTCACAGATTTCCCCCAGCACAAGAAGGATGTTAAAATCCTTCCTTCAGTCCACGTGCCCAATGCTGTCCTGTCTCTTGGTGGTGTCTCATTTTAAACCTGGAGTGGTCATGATAAACTTTAGGCACCAACAAGTAAACAACAGACAATTCTCTGTTTTCCTTGAGTCCATCCCATGCCTACATATTCATGTTTTCTCTCAGTAAATATTTATTGACACCTGCTCTATGCCAGGCACTGTGCTTAGAGCTACAAATATTAATGCAAACATAAATTAAGATAGGGTCCCACAGAAATAGAGATACAGACAAAGAGAATGGACTTGTGGAGAGGGTGGGACAGATCCAGAGAGTAGCATTGACATGTGGCTCAGGTGGCAAAGAATCCACCTGCAATGCAGACCTGCATTTGATCCCTAGGTTGGGAAAATCCCTTGGAGGAGGGCAAGGCAACCCACTCCAGTATCCTTGCCTGGAGAATCCCCATGGAAAGAGAGCCTGGTGGGTTACAGTCCATGGGGTCACAAAGAGTCAGACACAACTGAGCAACTAGCATTGACATGTATATACTACCATGTGTAAAACAGATAGCTAGTGGGAAGCTGATGTATAACAAAGGGAGTTCAGTTCAGTGCTCTGAGATGACCTAGAGGGGTGGGGTGGAAGGGTGCGAGGGAGGGAGGCTCACGATGGAGGGGGCATGTCGTTGTTGTTCAATAACCCAGTTGTGTCTGACTCTGCAACTTCCTAGACAGCAACACGCCAGGCTTCCCTGTCCATCACCATCTCCCAGAGTTTGCCCAAGTTCATGTTCATTGCATCAGTGATGCCATCCACCCATCTCATCCTCTGATCCCCTCTTCCTCGTCTGCCTTCAATCTTTCCCAGCATCAGGGACTTTTCCAATGAGTCAGCTAGTTGCATCAGATAACCAAAATACTAGAGCTTTAGCATCAGGACTCTTCCAGTGAATATTCAGGATTGATCTCCCTTAAGATTGACTGGCTTGATCTCCTTGACATCCAAGGGATTGTTAGGAGTCTTGTCCAGCACCATAGTTGGAAGGCATTAGTTCTTTGGCATTCTGCCTTCTTTACGGTCCAGATATCACAAGCGCACATGACCACTGGGAAGACCATAGCTTTGATTATATGGTCAGCAGAGTGATGTCTCTGCTTTTCAACACACTGTCTAGGTTTGTCATTGCTTTCCTGCCAAGAAGTAATCATCTTCTCATTTCATGGCTGCAGTCACCATCCGCAGTGATTTTGGAGCCCAAGAAGAGGAAATCTCTCACTACTTCCACATTTTCCCCTCTATTTGATGCAGTAATGGGACCGGATGTCATGATCTTAGTTTTTTTTAATATTCAGTCTTAAGCTGGCTCTTTCCCTCTCCTCCTTCACCCTCATCAAGCAGCTCTTTAGCTCCTCTTGGCTTTTTAATTCCTCTCCCCTACCCCAAAGAGAAGAGGACATAGGAATACTTAAAGCTGATTCATATTGTTGTATAGCAGAAATTAATACAACATTGTAAAGCAATTATTCTCCAATTTAAAAAATTACTTAAATAGAAGACAGATCCCACACTGTAGGAAATTACAATATACGTATGTGATTCAGATGAAATAAAAAAAAGAACTATACTTTTTAAAGCACAATATTCCATGTAGGAACAAAGATAGCTTTATCATCTGAAGGGGGACATCTACACCTGACTCTTTTAATATGACTAGCTGCTTACTGGATAGGCTGGTGGAGCATTAGGACTGCAGTCAATCACATTTTTAGGAAACATTAGGAAACAAAATCCAAAAACTTTTCATTTAGGAAAAGTTAGGCACGTGGCACACACCAGGGAGTGGTAGGAAGAAGCAGAGAAGAGGTGGGCAGTGTTTAGACATGGGAAGGTCTTGGGCCACACTAAGGAGTGTGAGTTTTTACTACATTCAGAAAAACAGTTTATGCAACATCCTTACATGCCTAGGGATACTGGAGTCACAGGAAATCAGACTCAGATAGTTTAGTTAAATGACAGATGCATTAACATAGGAGGGAAATGCCGAGTCTGAATTAAATCTTAGAAGGCTAAAGAGGAAGAGATGGAATGAGGGCAAGGGAAACACTGAGCATATCACAGTTCTGGGGTGACAGGGTGTCGCCACGCACTGTGACAGAGGGTGAAGGAGGGAGACTTTTGGATGGGAAGANGGAGGGAAATGCCGAGTCTGAATTAAATCTTAGAAGGCTAAAGAGGAAGAGATGGAATGAGGGCAAGGGAAACACTGAGCATATCACAGTTCTGGGGTGACAGGGTGTCGCCACGCACTGTGACAGAGGGTGAAGGAGGGAGACTTTTGGATGGGAAGATAATCGCAGCAGGGTGTTGTGCTGAATTTGACTTTTCTGAGAGACATCCAAGAGACTATATTCCAGAGACAATTAATGAGGCAATTTGGGGACTCAGGAGAGATGCCTATTGTAAAGATATTATTTTGGTAGGATCATTAACTAAGGGGGGCTTCCCAGGTGGTTCAGTGCTAAAGAATTCGCCTGCCAACACAGGAGACATGGGTTTGATCCCTGGGTCAGGAAGATCCTCTGGAGGAGGGCAGGGCAACCCATTCCGGTATTCTTGCCTGGAGAATCCCANCTATTGTAAAGATATTATTTTGGTAGGATCATTAACTAAGGGGGGCTTCCCAGGTGGTTCAGTGCTAAAGAATTCGCCTGCCAACACAGGAGACATGGGTTTGATCCCTGGGTCAGGAAGATCCTCTGGAGGAGGGCAGGGCAACCCATTCCGGTATTCTTGCCTGGAGAATCCCATGGACAGAGGAGCCTGGTGGGCTACAGTCATGCAGGGGTGGCAAAGAGTTGGACACAACTGAGTGATTGAACATACCCACATATTAACACAGAGATGTATGATGAAGAGAACTGTAAAGATAATAAAACGCAGCTTTGAGAAAACCTTGAAGGATACAAAGTTCGGGGTCACACAGGTGAAAAGGAAGCTTCAGCAGGTCTATGAAGGAATCATCTGAGAGGCAAGAGAAACAGGGAAATGTCACGTCTCTCAGGTGAGCAACAGGACCGCTCTCTCTGATGTTGCTTTTTCCACAGGCTGGTTTCTTCATTTCCCACCCACTTTTTCTGCCATGTTCTATCTCCCCTGTTACTACCAGATAGCAAGCCCTCTCTCGGGCCTGAACCTTATCAGCCTTAGTCCTAACTTTTATTTCCATATCTGGTCCTCTAAGGGTGGCAGCCCACATACCACTTCCCACAAACGACTTCACTGACCCAAATTTCAGTTACCTCAGTCTCTTCAAATTTAGAAGGAGATGGATAATGGACATACACGTCTTAGTGCCTGCAAACCTCCCATGGAAAACACAGCTGTATTGGAACAGGAGGGGAAGCCAAAGAGACTAAGCAGGAAGGCTGAGTGCTGGACTCAGCAGGGGAGGAATGAGGCAGCTAGGGCCGTGGCTGTTCTTCAGTATGAGGAGGGCACGGCAACCCACTCCAGTACTCTTGCCTGCAGAATTCNTCTTAGTGCCTGCAAACCTCCCATGGAAAACACAGCTGTATTGGAACAGGAGGGGAAGCCAAAGAGACTAAGCAGGAAGGCTGAGTGCTGGACTCAGCAGGGGAGGAATGAGGCAGCTAGGGCCGTGGCTGTTCTTCAGTATGAGGAGGGCACGGCAACCCACTCCAGTACTCTTGCCTGCAGAATTCCGCGGACAGAAAACCTGGTGGGCTACAGTCCACGGGGTCGTAAATAGTCGGACATGACCGAGTGACTAAGAGTAGTCCTTTAGTATAACGCACCCGGCCCTGTTGTCAGATGCCAAATCCTCCTAGTAGCTCTGGGGAATGGTCCTGAGCTGAGGGATTAGTGCGGAATTGCATTGCTGGATTTTAAGGGTCAGGCTCTGAGAAGATCAGTGGTTCCTGACGTTTTAAGTGAGCTCACAGCACTCAGGTAGTTTGGTGAAGTGTTTGAGAGTGAGCTGAGGTCTGAATTAACTTGGGGATTCTAGGGAAACATGGTTCAGAAATTTGGTTTAGAATCTAGGATGGAAGGATTTCAGTGAGGCCATATACTTCCAGTAAAGTGGGGGTTTTATTCTGGGGAACTCAGTGGTTAAAAATGTGGCTGTTTGAATTTTTGCTAATGGATGAACTTGGAGCCCAATTTATTTCTCTCTCTCTCTCTTTTTTTTTTTTTCCATTTTCTCTCTCTCTCTCATACACACACACACACACACACACACAGAGCTTGTAAGCTTATGCCCCACTAAAGTAAGACTAGATAGATGTGAATTAACTCTATTCAACATTTGCATGTAAGACATGCACAAAATGCGGCGTGTCTATTGTACTCTAAACATCGTCCTCATTCTGTTGTCACATACACGTTTTAAGTGGCTGCATAGGGAAGGGGCTGGGCGGTACTCCCAGGGTTGGGTTGTCTGGGAACCTCCTGATCACTCCAGGTGGTGGCATAACAATCCTCAATGACAGTAGAACACCTGGAGAATGTCTTCTAAGACAGAGCTTCTTAAACTTGAATGTGCCTATGCATCACCCAGAAATCTGGTTAAAATGCAAATTCTGATTGAAAGCTGGTCTGGGGTGGGGCCTAAGATTCTGCATTTCTAACAGGTTCCCAGGTGATGCCATAACTGCTAGCCTATAGATGACACTTTGAGTAGTAAGGTTTTAAGAGAATATTCTTGGTTGAGTTTTATTACACAGTTATGCCAGCAGAGTATAAAATCTGTCAGTATTGCCAGCTCAGAAAATCTGAACCAAGCAGCTAAGTGTAAATCGCTCTTTTCTGTCAACATCTTGTGGTTGAAAAATTAAATTAGACTATGTAATGAAAATCTATTTTGACATTTAGTTAGAAGCTATATTAATCCTCTTTTATGATGAGATAAAGTTCTGAAGGCTGCTATCTTTTACTAACAGATTCAGTGAATTATAGTTAGAAATCCCATCTCTCTCTATAACTGTCTGTAAATTATCATGGTGAAATTCCTAGTGTAGTTCAGATTCTTTATTTAAATTAAACGCTGTTTTCAAACTAATAGAATGATTTGTAAAGAAATCTTTTAGCTATTTTCTGTCTTCCTTCCTCACCTCTTACTCTTTCTCCTATCACATCTTTCTTCCTTCCTTCCTTCCCTCCCTGAAAGGAATACCAGGTTCCATAATAGCTCAAGTTCATGAGTCTATTTAATAAGTACAGGGAACCCAGAAAGCAATTTTCTGACTATATTCTTATTGACATTTTAATTTGGATGAGGCTTCTAATTCTTAAGAATGAATATAATTTCTGAGAATCTAAACCTTAACATCAAACATCTACATTGATAGATTCTCCCAAACAGTTGAGATATTTTTATCTCAAAAGACTTCAACAGTTAAATCTTCAGGTGTTTTCAGCCTGCTGTGGGTTGGGCACATCAATGATGTACTATGATTATGAAGAATATTTAAATTTTAAAAATTCACCCCTGAGTCTGACATTACCATAATGATGTTCTGAAGAAGACTAACTCTGTGAACCAGATTATTATTCCCCAAAGGGGAATTCTGTGGTTACACAAACTTTGTAAAATGTGCACTCTTTAACTTTTTCTTAGACACCTACAGATCACATAAATATTTGAAAAATACTGAGAATCAACCTATTGTACTTATTACAGTGTTTCTCAAGTTTATTTGTTCATGGAGTACACTTGGAGAAATGTTTCCCTTTTCCATTTTTAATCTTTTTCCATATTGATTACATTTTTGGCTTGAAGAAGACATGGATAGAATGCCATTCCTTACTTCATCCATTAAAAACAAAGCCTTCATAGAGAGTTAGATGAGTTTCTCTGAAGTCTTTTTGGAAAACCAGGACCTTCTGAGCTGTGTCAGGCAAGGGGATGTCTACCAAGGAGGGAAGGAATGGTGGGGATATGGGGAGAAGAGTGATGATTCATCACCTGGCTGGCACACCGGATGGATGTCAGAATGCTGTCAGCAAGGAATGAACGTGAGGATGGCTTCTGGGAAGAAAACTAGCAAAGCCTAGAGAAGATTTTTTTTTTTAATGTGTTTACCACCTCTACCCTCTTCATACTGGTTTAAGCCACCATCTTTTCTCATTTCTTTAAAAGCCTTTTTACTGGTGCCTCTGTGCTTATCCCCTTACCATCAATTCCTCACATAACTGTCAGAGTGATCATTTAAAAACATAAATCAAGTCATGTGACTTCCTTGCTCAAGCCTTTCCAAGGGGTTTCCATTTCATTTAGCCCAGTGAAATACAGCTCCTTGGTCACAGCGAAAAGGCCTTGTGAATTTCTGCAACCTCACCTCATGCTTTATTCAGTTCATTCCAGCCCTGGCCTTTTTGCTCTTCCACCAAAATGCTACACTGTTTTTAAATGTTGTGGCCTTGGTACTTTCTATCTTCTGTCCATACATTTCTTTCTTCAGATGTTCACATGACTTGTTCCTTTATTCCCTGCCAAGTTACCTCCTCAGGGAGACCCTTCCTGATCAGGCTAAGACATCTGCTTTATTTTTCTGATAAACTTTTTTTTTGTCTGTACTTTTACACTTATCTCTTTTCTGCTGCCTCCACTTCGAACTGATCTCTGTATGCTCAGCACTTGAAACAGTACATCACATATTGTACTAACAAATCTTTCTGAAGTGCAACAGTAAAGTCCATAAAGTTCAAAGAGAAAATCATCATGATCAGTTAACAGAGAAAGCGGTGGACTTCCTGACTTCCCTGGTGGTTCAGTGGTAAAGAATCCACCTGCCAATGCGGAGACAAAAGATGTCAACAAGGACTTTGCTATTCAGAGTTTTCACTGTGATCTTCAAATGCTTTCTATTACTCTGTAATGTTCTTTACAAACAACCCACTGCCTTCTCTCTTTTTAAATATATTTGTTTATTTATTTGGCCGTGCCGGGTCTTCGTTGCTGCGCGGGTGTTTTCTCCAGTTGCGGCTAGCAGGGCTACTCTCTAGTTGCGGTGTGTGGGCTTCTTATTGCAGTGGCTTCTCTCATTATGGAGCACGGCTCTAACGCGCGTGGGCTTCAGTAGTTGCAGCGCACGGGCTCAGCCGCGGCGGCTTCTGGGCTCTCGAGCACCGGCTCAAACAGTAGTCAAACATTGGCTTAGCTGCTCCACGGCAGGTGAGATCTTCCCAGACCAGGGATCGAAACTGGGTCTCCTACCCTGGCAGGTGGATTTAAGATCCGAGCACTGTTTCTTAGAGACTATCATAGACTGAAATAGACAAAAACAAATAAACAATAAACCACCTCTGAATTAGGCAAAATCTAAGCTGTCTTCTACATATTAGGTTTTGAATTCTAGTTTTCCACTTAGCCAAACTGACCCTCCCCTTACATTAAAACTGTATTTCAAAGACCCTTCCTTAAAAAAAAAAAAAAAATCTTCGAGGAGACTTCTCTGGTGGTCCAATGGTTGACAGTCTATCCGCTGATGCAAGGGCCAAGGGTTCGATCCCTGGTCTGGGAAAATTCCACATTCCTCAGAGTAACTAAGTCTGTGTGTGACAATGACTGAGTCCATGAACCCCAGAGCCTGCGACTGGCAAGAGAAACCACCACAGTGAGATGCCCATGCCATGGAGCTAGAGGGGTAGACTCTATTCTGCACAACTAGAGAACGCTCGTGCACAGCAACAAAAACCTAGGGCAACCAAAAAAAATCTTCTAAGACATTAAAATTCAAGTCTAGATTATTCAGAAATCTAACAGACAATTTTATCTGGGCAGTGCATTGATTCACACACACAGAAACCAAATTAATTTTCCTTATATGCAAGAGCATTTTGAGTATAGATAGCTGATGTTTGTCAGAC
>SJYX01010532.1:38349-68554 GCA_006410675.1 Oreotragus oreotragus | reverse complement strand
CAGATCTGGTGAATGTTGAAAGGATTATAAATCTGTTTTTTAAAATGGCAAGTTGGCTTTCCCTGGAACTGTCTCTTATACACTGCTAGATGTGTATAAGAGACAGTTCATAACCTGTAACAATTATCTACTCATCAATAATCTTCTGCAATGACAGATCTTCTGACCATATCTAGATGAATTAGAAGAGCCAGAATATAATATTCATATATTAATGTCAATGATTAAAGCACTAGTTTAAATTATAGTTTCTTTTTTGTTGTTTGGCTTGTGCCACCACACAGCATGAGGGACCTTAGTTTTCTGACTAGGGACGGAACCTGCACACCCTGCAATGGAAGTGTGGAGTCTTAGCCACTGGACTTCCAGGGAAGTTCAATTGTAGTTTATTTGTTTAGGGAATATTTGAATATGTCAGAACTGCCAATAATCTTATTTATTATGCTAATTAGTTAAATTCTGACTTTTAAATTCTAATCACATGATTTTAAATACCAAAGATTTGGTTATTCATTTACATATTTATTACAAATGTTTTACAGCATCCTCAGAAATTAAGTAATGTCTGTACTACTTAAATGCTAGTCACTGGGTATAGAGTGGTAAGTAAAATAGAGGCCAGACACTCACGGAGTTTCTAGTCTGAGGCTGTATTATTTGGAGTTTGGTGCTTGTTAGAAGGATAGATGTCTGGACCTTAGTTCAGAAGATATGGGATATGGACTAGGAAATTGCAGTTAAAAAAACCATCCCAGGGGATTGTGAAGCACATTCTCAAGTCTCATTTTGATGAATAGTCTTTTTGAGCCAATCTTTTCAAATGTTTACCAGATCATCATTTTTCTACTTAAAACCATCCAACAGCTGCCTGTTGAGTTTAAAAACCTTTCTAACTTCTTAGCACAGCCCCTGCCTTCCTCCTTTAACCTCCTTTGTCCAAGATTTTCCTAACTGGTGAAGCTGATTTACTGGCTTGCTCTGCCCCGAAAGTAAGCAACTTCATACTGTGCTCGGGGCCTTTAAGCCTTGCTGTTCCCTCTGCTTGGAATCTACATCCTCCACATTTTCAGACCTTGCCTCAAACACCACCGCTGTGCGCAATTTCCTAGTCCACTCTTGTCCTGGGATTCTCTAACCAAATGCTGCCCACAATTACCTATTAAGATAAATCCAAGCAATGTATGAAATAATGGATTTATAGGACTCACTCCAGATATCATCAAACTTCAAGCCCAGGAATCTGCAGTTTTGACAAGGCACCTGGGTGAGTCTTATTATCAGGCAAGTCTGGAAAATTGCACTATCAAATATTGTAATTCTTTTCACAGACACTATCGACATCAGATGACACCACTCTAATGGCAGAAAGTGAAGAGGAAATGAAGAGTCTCTTGACCAAGATGAAAGAAGAGAGTGAAAGAGCTAGCTTAAAACTTAACATTCAAAAGACTAAGATCATGGCATCCAGTCCCATCACTTCATGGCAAGTAGAAGAGGAAAAAGTGGAAATGGTGACAGACTATTTTCTTGGGCTCCAAAATCACTGAGGACAGTGCCTGCAGCCATGAAATTAAAAGATGCCAGCTCTTTGGAAGAAAAGCTATGACCAACCTAGACAGCACATTCAAAAACAGAGATCACTTAGCTGACAAAAGTCCATACAGTCAAAGCTATGGTTTTTCCAGGAGTCATGTATGGATGTGAGAGTTTGACCGTAAAAAAAGGCTGAGCACTGAAGAACTGATGCTTTTGAACAGTGGTGCTGGAGAAGACTCTTGAAAGTCCCTTGAACAGCAAGGAGATTAAATCAGTCAATCCTAAAGGAGATCAAATAAATCCACCCTAAAGGAAATCAACCCTGAATATTCATTGGAAGGACTGATGCTGAACCTGATACTTTAGGCACCTCATGAGAAGCACTGACACATTGTAAAAGACTCTGATGCTGGGAAAGACTGAAGGTAGGAGGAGAAGGGGACGACAGAGGACAAGATGGTTGAATGGCATCACTGATTCAATGGACATGAGTTTAAGCAGACTCCAGGAGATTATGAAGGACAGGGAAGCCTGGCATGATGCAGTCCATGGGGTCACAGGGTCAGACACGACTGAATGATCCACCAACAAATGGCTGTCAGAAAGAAGCTTTGTCTGGGTGAGAGTAGGAACTTCAGGTTATTCCATTCTCTGTTCTCAGGACTTGAACACGGTCTGGCACTTTGTGGAAATGGCTCAATCACTGTTTCTTGACTGAATGGATAAAATACAGATCTGGGGAATCTCCTCATCTGGTATTTAAATGGAAGCAATTGGCACTATTTTTAGGGTTTAGCTATTGTTGTTAAAGATGTAATTTAATTTTTAAAGGTTGATGTCAAGTGATTTCTTCCTTCTTTGAAGATTGAAGTATCTGAGTTTGATATCAAAATAAAAATTTGAAATTCTTATTGTTCTTCCAATAGCTATGTTATTTCTATAGTGACCTCTAATGAAACAAAGTTTTAGATTTGATGGCTGTTCAAACTGAAGTGATCACTGACATCTAACTGAAGTATCAGAATACCTAAGTAGTTATATTTTTAAGCTGAATTATAGAAGTTAAAAAATGAGAACTACATGATAGCCAGATTATAGTTAATTGCAAAGGAAAAAGAAATCTCTACTCACGGAAACTGGTTTAGAAGATTTCTATAACAGGATGTTTTTGTCTACGATAGCCAAGTAACCCATTTAAAAACTTTCATCTGGTTATTTATGACTCATAGTCATAAGGCCCCAAAGACCAGCTCCTCTAAATCAAAGAAGATTATCAGTGGAACAAACAAGTTTTTCTCAGTGTGAGCTTGCATTGCATATATGCCCTTAATTGATGGAACACCATGAACATGCCTGCAAGAGGGAGGCGGGGAACAGGCAACCATTTTTGATAGTTGGTATACCCTCAGTACAATGCAAAACACATGCTGCTTTGCATGCTATCTTAGTCAAATATTCAATATCCTTAATTAACTTTCAGAAGAATCTCTCAGCCCCATAAGGGACCATAACTTCTGAATTCCCTTGGGTTAACCATATCAAAGATGCTCAATAATTATTTGTTAGTTAGTGAAAGTTTTCACTGATTAAACAAAGTACTTTCTCTGAGTTAAATAAAAAACATTTCCCTACTATCTTTACTCCCTACCTCAATACTAATAAGTCTACAGTGACACTTGATAAAGCTTTCAAATTTCCTATAGAACCTGACTAAGGCAAAATAAGTAAGCAAACACAAGCAAAACAAAACTAAATGCACACAGAATTCAAACAGCTCAGCTATGTTATTAAAATTCATGATTTTCAGCAATGGATTTGTTTTCTCTCTGCTTTTTTCTCAGAAAAGATGATGATGTTAGTTTAAAAGATATGATTTACTCATCAAAATTTTGTACCAATATAATATCTCTTTTAAGTTGAATCTTAAAGCTCTCCTAGACACTTTGGATCTTCTTTTTAGACATCTCTGTAGAGATTCAAGGCTTGCTTGTTAAATGTGAGAGAGGAAATAGTAACATACATTAATAAACAGGCACATAAAATATCAGTATATGACTTCAGATTATATGAAAAATAACCTTGGCCCTACATAGATTTAGTGGCGCCTAGGCATTTAGGGAGGAATGTGGTAAATGACTAAGAGGTTTGAGAACACAGATTTTGGAGTCAGAAAGTTTTCTGCTTTACCACAACAGATTTTCTGCTGTCATCTTGGGAAGAAACTTAATTTTCTTAAACCTCAGTTTCCTAATTTGTAAAATTGGGATATTACTTAATTGAAGATTTTCTGAAAATTAAATTAGATATTCTTTATTAAACTTCTCAGGTGGGGCCTGGTATACAAAAAAGTTTCAAGAAATTGGTGCTATAATTTAAATTAGTTTAAAATTCTATAAATTCTCCATCTTCATTTTGGGAAAGCAGTTTATACATATTACATTAATTGACTAGAAATATATATAGATACCAGCTTTATATGTGACAATTTATCTATATATATCTGTATATGAAGTTCATATGGAAATGAATGTGTATACAGCTCTAGATAGTTCTGTATATGTCTTTTTTTGATAACAAGTTCATTAAAATTGAAATTTATTTTAGGGCTAAGACTTAACATTTTCCCTCTAAAATGTCAAATAACTTTGGATGATTTTCTACAATTATTTATACTATGATAAAATGTTATTTGCCAATATTATTATGCCTCACTTTACATGCTACATATATTATTTTGTATATATAAAAATACATTTAAAAATAAGAAGACTATAATAGACTAATAAAATAAGACTTAACCTGTATAAATAGGTTGAAACTTATAGATATGGTAAGACAGTGGTTCGGGGAAGGCAATGGCACCCCACCCCAGTACTCTTGCCTGGAAAATCCAATGGACGGAGTAGCCTGGTGGGCTGCAGTCCATGGGGTCGCTAACAGTCGGACAGACTGCGCGACTTCACTTTCACTTTTCTCTTTCATGCATTGGAGAAGGAAATGGCAACCCACTCCAGTGTTCTTGCCTGGAGAATCCCAGGGACGGGGTAGCCTGGTGGGCTGCCGTCTATGGGGTCACACAGAGTCGGACACGACTGAAGTGACTCAGCAGCAGCAGCAGCAAGACAGTGGTTATTCTGATAACAGAACATGACCAAACAAAAAAGAATTTTGGGGAAAATGATAGATTTTTAATCAGCTATTTCAGCTATCTTTAATCAGCTATTAGATTTTCAATCAGCTATTTCTTTTATCAGCCTTTGCTTCTGAGGTTTCTACTTATTCATGATTATAGTTAAAACCATGACTGCTTAGTGGATATTCATATTACTATTCATACCAACTGCATATCACTGATGGAAGGGAATGGAAGTTATATTTTCCTAGTCTTTACCTATTTCAATCAATCAACATTTATTGAATATTCATTCACAAATATACCAACTATATGCCAAATTGCTGAAGCTCCAATACTTTGGCCACCTGATGCGAAGAGTCTGGAAAAGACCCTGATGCTGGGAAAGGCAGGAGGAGAAAAGGGCAACAGAGGATGAGATGGTTGGATGGCATCACTGACTCACTGGACATAAGTTTGAGCAAGTTCAGGGAGATGTGAGGGACAGGAAAGCCTGGCTGCTGCAGTCTATGAGGTCACAGAGAGTTGGACATGACTGAGCAACTGAACAAGAACACTATGCCAAATACTGCTCTAGCCAACCATGAAAAGATAGAAAAAGTCCTTAGCCTTTTTAAATTTATATTCTAGTCAAAGGAGATGCACACTATGGAAGCAAGGAAATGAGCAGACTAGGTGAAAATCTAATAGTGATGTAACCATTTTTATTGAATGAATGAATGAATTCTGTTGCTCTGTTCACAATGTGGGTGATCTGTATTTCTCAAGGTGGCCACTTAAATGCTCTCTCTCAGTTACTAAGAGTCTGAAGCCCATTCCTCTTGGGATCACTTTTCCCCTACACATAACCCTTTCTGGTAGGACTCAAATGGGCTCCTGGCTGGGACTTTCTCATGTGACCGTCATCTGGTCAAGAGCTAGCACTCACGTGTCCCTCGTCACGGTAAATTCTGGGAGTCTAGACTATTCTAGGGCTCTCCTGGTAGCTCAGCTGGTAAAGAATCCACCTGCAAGGAAGGAGACCCCAGTTGAATTACTGGGTTGGGGAGATCCCCTGAAGAAGGGATAGGCCACCCACTCCAGTATTCTTGGGCTTCCCTGGTGACTCAGACGGTAAAGAACCTGCCTGCAATGCGGGACACCTGGGTTTGATCCCTGGGTCGGGAAGACGCCCTGGAGTGGGGCATGGCAACCCACTCCAGTATTCTTTCCTGGAGAATCCCCATGGACAGAGGAGAGAATCCCTGTGGACAGAGGAGCGTGGCAGACTGCAGTCCCTGGGGGGACAAAGAGTCAGACATGACGGAGAAACTAAGCTCAGCACAGACCATTCTCAACTCAGCATTTTCTTCCTGCTTCTCTGTTAGAGCAGCCAGTCTTCTACCTTTAGACTGTTCTGGTGTGAGTCTGCATCCCATAGTTGAAGGGGGCAAAGGTCAAGATCACTGCATGGTCTTATTAAACTCTGCAGCAGGCAAAGAGGCAGATAACCGCGCCCCCTTTCCTCTTTACCATATAGATCTTGGGGAAGCAGTTTGCAGCACACCAGCAATTCTCTCTGAAAAAAATATGTTCTAATCTCCAGTATTTCCTCCTCCAGTTTTATAGACTGTAAGTTGGTAATTAACCAAGAGTTGTAAAACCAAGCTGTCCACCCCCTTGAAAAGTCCTGTCTAGGTAGCCTGGCACCTCACTTCAGAATACTGGAGTATTTTTCACCTAACTCTTTTTTGAACTCACGTAAAACTTAGGTAAAGAGTCCCAGATTAAGGTCTTATAACTATAAATAGTGTTCTGCAGAAGATTAAACCAACGTTATGGGATAGAATTGGCGGATAGCTTCTTCAGAGTGGATGGTTCAGGAAGGTTTTGGACAGAAAAGGATGAAGCATGAAAAGATCAGAGAAAAGGTAGCATTTTGAACAGAGAGAAGAGCCGGTGACAAAGATCCTAAGGCAAGAAAAAATGACTTAAGAATGGTCACAGAAGAGAAAGGAGAGTGTGGGTGGAATGTGTGGATGAGGGGGAGAGATGAAGTCAGAGAAGAGGTCAGATGTCAGGACTTCTGTGACTGATAATCTAGGAAAAAAAGGATTTTTAGTTGATGGATTGGGAGCAAGAGGAAAAGAGGAATCAAAGCTAACTCCTCAATATCACCAACTAGATCCATGCTAGTCTTTATAAAAACAAAGGAAAAATAGAAAAGCCAGGTTGACAACATATGGCGACTGGATTATCAGGTTCAGATGTTCACTTTTTGAAGAGTAAACATTTTATTCAGTTCTTCAAAGAATTTAAATTCATGCCATTTCCTGGGTTCCTTCCTTTGCCACAATAACAGCTGTTCTGGTTAAGAGTTTTGCCTTATTATGTGCTTGAATTTCAGCCTTCATTGAGAAGATAAGGGGTTACAGAGTCCTCTGTGCTTTAAAATGACTGGAAATTGTGTAACCATCAACAAATAACTCCAAGAGAGAAATAAGAAAATTCATTCTAGAATCCTAAGACTTGGGAGCTCAGACAAGGGCTGTGAACATTCTCACCTTGTAACAGGAAACATCAGTAAGAGGATTACAAATACAAATTCACAAATGTATAATCACAATAATGTGATCTGTAGGCAAGGTTATGGAGGAAAGCAATGGAGATAAAAGAACTGAGTTAAATTTACAGTAAGAAATGAAATTGTGATGCGTAAAGAGGAAGTTATAAGATTTCATGACTTCAAGACAGAATCTTTGTTTTCTCCTAGTTTGTCAGTAAGCAGCCAAATGAGGAACTTGGAAAGTTCATGGGACCTGAAGAAGAGATGGAGAGCAAAAATATTAGATGTTAAAACACTAACATGGTTTAGGGCATGGTTTTTAAGAGCATGGACTATAGACCTAAACTGCCTGGGGTAAGGCTGATTTCTAAGAATTTGTAGGACCAACAAGTCATTCTCTCCTTTGTGCCTCAATTTCTTAACCTGTGAATGAGAATGATAATGCTCCAGATTTCCTAGAATTGTAAATGTGTATATGGAGTATTTAGAATATAGTCTGCAATGTATGAGCAGGATTAAACATAGGTAGTTAGGCATTTCTGGGATAATACTGAGATGGTTTCCCCAGGAACACTTGCAAAAATGAGACTGGTGGAATATAGTTCCATTTTCTTTGATAGATGTTATCAGTATAGGCAACCTGTCTAGATGATTTATATAGAACCAGCATTTCTGAGATTAATTCTATCAGAAATGAGGCTCACACATGGTAGTGGGTGATAAAAGCCTCAAATAGGGTTATGTTAGCCTAGAAACACAGGGATAGACAGAAAGAGATGGATCTGCAAAGGGAGGAGGTCTTAGATAGACCAGTGAAAGCCCAGCTGGAGAGGAGCCACGGGTTAGAACAAAGAGGAGTAAAATGGACAGGTTCAGGGTAAGGAGAAGAGAAAGATGAAATCATTCAAAATGTAGATGATAAGGCAGTGACTACATTAAATAAACACATAAGTAGGTAGATAGCTAGATAAAAGATTTACTTCTTTTAAGAGCTGCTGCTAAGTGAAATGAATCCTTTTTGGCTACAGATGCAAATATGGGAGAAAAAGAGAAATGACGTGTTGAAACTAACAGATTGCTCACTTCAAAAAGATGAAATGTGTTATAGCGTCACCCACTGAGAGAGAAGCCAGACCCTGGGGAAGTCTCTTCTATCGGTTCTCCCTTCATTGAGATTTGAAAGGTTAATGTGGAAAAGGGTGTTATTAGTGACAGGAGGCTTTGGTACTCTTCCTAGTACCCAAGGCACAGACCAAACACGCTGCTCCAAGCATAAGGCTATGATAGTAAAATTGAAAGAAATGACTAAGTTGTGTCTGCCACATCTTTGTGTGTTCAGTTTAAATGGATTCAAGTGAAAAATCCTGGCTGATCAGCTTTCACAGCTGCTTTGCTATGGGGAGCAGCTGCTGCTGGTGCTAAGTGAAATACTCACATGGGATGCCAACAGGCAGAGTGTAATTCAGGGCAGGGTACAGACATGAGACTCGAGGGCAGAGAGTGGTAAGTGCAGTGGGAAATGGTATTTCACATTTCCAAACTGATACCTTTCTGATTTAATGATTAGTTTTTAAATTGAGGTATNTTCAGGAAGGTTTTGGACAGAAAAGGATGAAGCATGAAAAGATCAGAGAAAAGGTAGCATTTTGAACAGAGAGAAGAGCCGGTGACAAAGATCCTAAGGCAAGAAAAAATGACTTAAGAATGGTCACAGAAGAGAAAGGAGAGTGTGGGTGGAATGTGTGGATGAGGGGGAGAGATGAAGTCAGAGAAGAGGTCAGATGTCAGGACTTCTGTGACTGATAATCTAGGAAAAAAAGGATTTTTAGTTGATGGATTGGGAGCAAGAGGAAAAGAGGAATCAAAGCTAACTCCTCAATATCACCAACTAGATCCATGCTAGTCTTTATAAAAACAAAGGAAAAATAGAAAAGCCAGGTTGACAACATATGGCGACTGGATTATCAGGTTCAGATGTTCACTTTTTGAAGAGTAAACATTTTATTCAGTTCTTCAAAGAATTTAAATTCATGCCATTTCCTGGGTTCCTTCCTTTGCCACAATAACAGCTGTTCTGGTTAAGAGTTTTGCCTTATTATGTGCTTGAATTTCAGCCTTCATTGAGAAGATAAGGGGTTACAGAGTCCTCTGTGCTTTAAAATGACTGGAAATTGTGTAACCATCAACAAATAACTCCAAGAGAGAAATAAGAAAATTCATTCTAGAATCCTAAGACTTGGGAGCTCAGACAAGGGCTGTGAACATTCTCACCTTGTAACAGGAAACATCAGTAAGAGGATTACAAATACAAATTCACAAATGTATAATCACAATAATGTGATCTGTAGGCAAGGTTATGAAGGAAAGCAATGGAGATAAAAGAACTGAGTTAAATTTACAGTAAGAAATGAAATGGTGATGCGTAAAGAGGAAGTTATAAGATTTCATGACTTCAAGACAGAATCTTTGTTTTCTCCTAGTTTGTCAGTAAGCAGCCAAATGAGGAACTTGGAAAGTTCATGGGACCTGAAGAAGAGATGGAGAGCAAAAATATTAGATGTTAAAACACTAACATGGTTTAGGACATGGTTTTTAAGAGCATGGACTAGAGACCTAAACTGCCTGGGGTAAGGCTGATTTCTAAGAATTTGTAGGACCAACAAGTCATTCTCTCCTTTGTGCCTCAATTTCTTAACCTGTGAATGAGAATGATAATGCTCCAGATTTCCTAGAATTGTAAATGTGTATATGGAGTATTTAGAATATAGTCTGCAATGTATGAGCAGGATTAAACATAGGTAGTTAGGCATTTCTGGGATAATACTGAGATGGTTTCCCCAGGAACACTTGCAAAAATGAGACTGGTGGAATATAGTTCCATTTTCTTTGATAGATGTTATCAGTATAGGCAACCTGTCTAGATGATTTATATAGAACCAGCATTTCTGAGATTAATTCTATCAGAAATGAGGCTCACACATGGTAGTGGGTGATAAAAGCCTCAAATAGGGTTATGTTAGCCTAGAAACACAGGGATAGACAGAAAGAGATGGATCTGCAAAGGGAGGAGGTCTTAGATAGACCAGTGAAAGCCCAGCTGGAGAGGAGCCACGGGTTAGAACAAAGAGGAGTAAAATGGACAGGTTCAGGGTAAGGAGAAGAGAAAGATGAAATCATTCAAAATGTAGATGATAAGGCAGTGACTACATTAAATAAACACATAAGTAGGTAGATAGCTAGATAAAAGATTTACTTCTTTTAAGAGCTGCTGCTAAGTGAAATGAATCCTTTTTGGCTACAGATGCAAATATGGGAGAAAAAGAGAAATGACGTGTTGAAACTAACAGATTGCTCACTTCAAAAAGATGAAATGTGTTATAGCGTCACCCACTGAGAGAGAAGCCAGACCCTGGGGAAGTCTCTTCTATCGGTTCTCCCTTCATTGAGATTTGAAAGGTTAATGTGGAAAAGGGTGTTATTAGTGACAGGAGGCTTTGGTACTCTTCCTAGTACCCAAGGCACAGACCAAACACGCTGCTCCAAGCATAAGGCTATGATAGTAAAATTGAAAGAAATGACTAAGTTGTGTCTGCCACATCTTTGTGTGTTCAGTTTAAATGGATTCAAGTGAAAAATCCTGGCTGATCAGCTTTCACAGCTGCTTTGCTATGGGGAGCAGCTGCTGCTGGTGCTAAGTGAAATACTCACATGGGATGCCAACAGGCAGAGTGTAATTCAGGGCAGGGTACAGACATGAGACTCGAGGGCAGAGAGTGGTAAGTGCAGTGGGAAATGGTATTTCACATTTCCAAACTGATACCTTTCTGATTTAATGATTAGTTTTTAAATTGAGGTATCAGTGACATATATTAGTTTCAGGGATACAACATGACAATTTGATATATGTAGATAGTGAAATAAGTCTAATTAACATTGTTGCTATATATAGCTACAGAAATTTTCTTTCTTGTAATGAGAACTTTTAAGATTTACTCTTTAACAATTTTAAATATGCAATACAGTATTCTTAACTAGTCACCAGGTTATACATTAAATCACCATGACATTCATTTTATACCTGGAATTTTTTACCTTTTGACTCTCTTCACCCATTCTGATCACCCTTTATCTATCTTCTCCCTCTGGAAAGCACCTATCTGTTCTCACCTATCAAAGAGCTTGGCTTTGTTTGAATTAAGATTCCACAAATAAGAGTAATCATACAATATCTGTCTTCCTCTCTATGGCTTATTCCACATAGCATAATACCCTCAAGGTTGAAAGGATACCTTTTTTAAAAGCCAAGAATAGGGACGCGGAGATGATGGAACTTTTCTGAAAGCACTTTGCCAACAAGTAACAAGACACACCACGCTTGCCTGACTTTCTGCTTGCTTCCACTGGGGCCTGGGTTTTCAGGATTATTTAAGTTCTACTATGTAGTCAGGTATAGGTAAAGCAATGTCATGCATACAACTACATTAAGCAAAATAGGACTCAAAATTTAACCAAGGATAAGACAGAACTGCAGGAAGGAGCCACAGAAAGGTTGGCCAATGTTGAAATCATCACTATGAGGCTCTCAGTTGTTATCCAGATGACTGATAGTTTCAAGCTATCTGGATTTCCCTTCCAGGCACTTGAAGCCAGAACTGGGTTTAGGAGTGGAGACAAATTTAAAAGATAAAGGGGAACAGGGTAATAGTGGACATGGAATGAGCTACTGTGTGTCTAGGGAGGCTGAATGTTCAATAAGAACAGGAAAAGAGATAAGGAAAGATCAAAACATCATATCTGAGCTGCAGGGGGAGAGAAAAATCCACATCAGAAGTGATGGATGTGTCATTGGGAGGAAGGGCAAAAGCAGAAGAATTGGAGGGCTGGTGATGGATGGCCTGATGAATGAGGGAGCCTGGAAATGTCTTCAGGGTCAAGGGAAGGGGAGAGAGCATTCTGGAACAGCTATAGCTAAACCCACAACTGAAGGAAGTTCATAAAGCGTACACCATGGTTTGGGATTTGTCTTCAGCAAACTCAGACCAGGAAGATAGCCAGGAAAGAGCTTTTGAGGATTTCTGAGATAGCAAGATCAAGAGGCAAAGATAAGGTGGAAAATCAAGACGGCATCTTATTCTTTTAAAAATTGTATCCTTGGATTTAAATTTGTGCTTACTGAACTACAAAGAATTTTAAAAGTTAACAAAGCCTTCAAAACTTTAGTGGGTATCACCTAGATTTTCTCTATCTCTCCACAAACAATTATACAAAGGGTAATTTAAAATATACATTTAGAACAGATTTGGATATTAATATATTATAGGAGACAATGTGGTCAGCAGGAAATGTTTTCTCTTTACTGGAGCACCTGTAGCTTTACAAGACATTCCAATTTCTTTTTTAAAAGGCTCCAGAGGAAATATAGGCCACTGTGCAAAATGAGTGAAGATAAAATTAGTCTGAAAAGTAGGAGTAAAGGGGTGGACATGGAGCGTACACCCTGGAGTACTGTAGCCCAGGACTTGTCCAGGTCTCCAATTTTGTTTCACATAGGACCTGGGCAGCCTGGGGCCAGATCTACCTATCAGGGGAAGGAAAGAAAAGTGAAATGGAATATAGGAAAGTTGAAATCAATAAACTGATTTTTAAAACCTCCTGTTTTGCTTAGACTGATGCAATGTCAAAGACTCGGTCTCCTAAGCATTAAGAACAGTTTCTAAAAAGAAAGATGGTAATGAGGACCCTGTATGCAAGACAGTAAAAGAGACACAGATGTGTAGAGTGGATTTTTGGACTCTGAGGGAGAGGGAGAGGTAGAGGGTGGGATGATTTGGGAGAATAGCATTGAAATATGTATACAATCATGTAAGAAACGAATCGCCAGTCTGTGTTCGATGCAGGATGCAGGATGCTTGGGGCTGGTGCATGGGGATGATCTGGAGGGATGATGTGGGGTGGGAGGTTTTTTTCTTTTTTAAGAAAAGAAAAAAAAAAAAAGAACAGTTTCTGAGCAATGCCATTCCTTAGGCGTAATACAAAACCCAACATTGAATCCAGTCAAAAATCCCTCTGATTTTTTGATCTAGTAATACATAATTAATCCCAGAGTCCTCAAATCAAAATATGCAACATGATTTATGAATATTAAATTTTAAGACGTTAGCAAATACCATCAGAAATCTGTGGAAAAAAATTAAACCCCTATGAAATGTACTATCTTGGTAATCTGACAAAACAAGATGCTCTGATAATAAGACCCACATACTGTTTACTCAAAATATCATCCTGACACAGGTTAAGAAGACTTTCTATAAAAACTCAGTGTCAGGCTGGCAAAAAAAGAAAAGGATTACCAAGCTCAGCTGTGTTTTAAAGACACTGACTTACTGACCTCCTGAAGGGATTTTTTTCATAGAGAAGACTTAGATGACCAGGGAATTAACCGTTCATGTTAACTAATTTAACACATTCATTTAACACAACAGGAGAGGATGCTATTTTCTCTAAAAGTTCCAGAATATAAGCTTACTTACTAGAGAGAGGACACTAAATAAAAGATTGTTAAAGATATACGAAACATTTTAGAAAGACTTTGCTCAAAATGAATACTATGAATCAGAACGGTTACATGTCAGATTTTTTTCTTACTATCACTCATTATATTGTCCTTTTATATCAAATTTTGTTGATAAGTACATCAACTTTTGTTGGGTCTGTCGATACTAGTATTTCATAATGCCTACCAGTTTCTTTTTATCTTTTCCCCCCCAACACTCCCATGTACACAGTGTAGGTATCTTCCATTTTGGAGAGAATTCCTTAGAGCTGTGCTTCTCAGACTATGTACATTGAAGGATCAGCTTTTTTGATGTTTTTTTTATTCTCAATCTATTGTAAATCAATTCTATCATACATCAATGGAAATGAATTACTAACAAAATGAAATTAATACAACAAAAGTGTATAGACATGTCACATTTTTATTATTAAACTCTGTACTAATATTTCCCTGTTAAGTGACTATAAAGATTTTAAATGCTGATTCCAAATGTTTCCATTTATCTCATTAGAGACTAGTATGCAAAGAGTTGACACACTGGAAAAGACTCTGATGCTGGGAGGGATTGGGGGCAGGAGGAGGAGGGGACGACTGAGGATGAGATGGCTGGATGGCATCACCGACTCTATGGACATGAGTCTGAGTGAACTCCAGGAGTTGGTGATGGACAGGGAGGCCTGGCGTGCTGCGATTCATGTGGTTGCAAAGAGTCGGACATGACTGAGTGACTGAACTGAACAGTTTTTATATCAGCACTGGTCTCCATGGTTCGCAATTTGAGTCGCACTGATTTGGAGGGTTCAGATTAACCAAAACTATCAGGATCACCCATCGTACAGAGTCACTGAGTCACAGGGATCCTACTCTATGTAGTAGTTATGGACATAAACAATAGGTGTTATTTACATAGCATGTTTTTCCTTCCTGACGTGTTTGCATGTTCACACTCCCGTTTATTTTCAGGACAGACTGTGTGGTAGGCAGATGAAAGTTCATCACTTTATCAGCAAGAGGCCAACATATCTTAATCATGGAAGTGCATGTAGTTAAATGCACATGTTTTAGCCTACTATTTTCTAATATTATACTATAAAATATGCAAACCACACAGGTAACTGAATTACTTACCTTTTCATTCAATTAAAAAACATTTACTGAGTGCTCATATGTGCCCATGTGCTGTGCTTGGCCTCATATGTGAGTAATCTGAGAAAGGGAATGTTTCTTTCATTCGAAGAGGGCACATGGTATAGACAATCAGTAAGTTTAGTGCAAGGCCTGATGAGACAGAGGCACTGAATAAGTACTAAACTAAGTGCTATAAGAACTGAGAGGAGAGGCAGGTTATTTTCACCGGGAGAAAGTAGCCCTGGGGATTGGTCTCGATGTAGAGCAGTGTAGTTGCTGAACTGGACTTTTGGTGAGGAGGTAGCAGAACATGAACAAAGTCACAGAAGCAGGAAATGCAAGGAGAATCTGGGAACTGGTTCATCCTAGTTCAGACTCTGGGTCTGTAAGGATGACTTCTGGGGAACAAAGCTGGAAAAGAAGATGTGTGCTAAATCATGGAAAGGTGAGCCAGGAAGTTGAGGAGTCTGGGTTCCTTTTCATTCTTGCAGACATGAGTGCCTTGCTGAATGGAGCCCCTCTGCTCTCAACCTTGATCACTTTGATTTACGACTTACACAGTCCACAGAAGGCAATCTTAATGACACAAAGATTAGCATAAGATAAATATTACAGAAGATATGTTGGGGAAAAACATAAAACAAGAATTACATCGCACAATACACAGAACTTAACAAAAGTCCTGATTAAACATTTATATCCTTTTCAAATATACACCAGATTTCTTACTGGCTATCAAGATAACATAGCCTTTTAACTTCCTCTTCTCTCAGACCCATTAAAATCTCTTTTCTTTTGTAATCTTATATCTCCATATTCCTCATCCCATTCAATAAACAAGAGACTATCATTATTTCCCTTCAAATCTTTATAGGGAAAGTCTAAATAACATTAAAGTCTCTTTTTCTTTTTCTCTAACTTGAATGGAGACACACAGATATTTACCTGATGATCGTTGGTGCTGAAATAGTTATGCGCTTTAACATGGGAGGTCAGTGGCAAGCAGAGGAAGCTGTCTGAGTGTGAAGAAGCAAAGAGAAATAAGACGACAGAAAACACAAGATGCTTGAGAGAAAGAATGATGCCTGAGCGTGGCCTTCAGGCCCACTTTTAGCTCCAAATCTACTTAGATTCTTTTTCTTAGAGACATACACAATGATCCTTTATAGCCTTACAATACACCTCTATTTAATTTAGCTACATGAGTTATTTTATTATGAAGATGTGTCATGCTGGTTGTAAAGGAAGAGAAAAGTTCATTAATCACCTTAAAAAAAAAACACTCAAGTTACACACAGCATAGCAGAGATCAGGTATTAACTGTGACAAGAGTAATCTAAGCTGATCTTCCTCACCCTTGCCTTAGTGAAGTAGAGGCTGGACAAACGGAGGTTTTCTGTTTGTGTTTTTGGCCACACTGCACACTGTGTAAGGAGAAGGCAATGGCACCCCACTCCAGTGCTCTTGCCTGGAAATCCCATGGAGGGAGGAGCCTGGTGGGCTGCAGCCCATGCGGTCGCTGAGTCGGACACGACTGAGCGACTTCACTTTCCCTTTTCACTTTCATGCACTGGAGAAGAAAATGGCAACCCACTCCAGTGTTCTTGACTGGAGAATCCCAGGGACGGGGAGCCTGGTGGGCTGCCGTCTATGGGGTCACACAGAGTCGGATACGACTGACGCGACTTAGCAGCAGCACATTGTGTAAGATCTCAGTTTCTTGGGTCAGGGATTGAACCTGTGCCCTCTGCAGTGGAAGTGTGGAGTCTCAACCACTGGACCACTAGCAAAGTCCCACACATAGAGTTTTAAGCTGCAAATTCTGGATGTTACATTTCCTAATAAAAGGAAACTGATGGAGAGGAAATACTCTGATAACAATGGCATTAGCATGGTGGATGCACGTATTGCTTTGCAGCTCCCCCCAAATGCCCCCATTTTATGAAACACAGCGGTGAAGAAAACCTAGTTAAAAATGTTACAGTTATATTAATCCAGACATGGAATTTAGATTAAAGTGAAAGCTACTATTTTCTTCTCAAATGAAGTAAAAATGTAAACCTGACAGGTATATGATAAAATCACAGAATGTCAACCTTGCAAATGGTCACCAGCTTTCCAGGCTGACGTATGGGAGATACCTCATATACTCAGCATAGAGATTCTTCCCACCAGCCACACTATATCATCATCTGTATTGTCACCTTTGGCCATGAAGGACACCAATAAATATGGCACCCTTAGGAAAGCATGATCAGGTTTCATGGACATATCATCAAGAGAAGAAATAAAGTCACCAATATGGGACCGAACAGGCTCTAGGTTTCAGAACATTGCATTTTATGATTAAACAGTGCTGGTAGCTTATAAAATTCAGTGATTATGACATGATTTCCCCAACTATACTTAAGGTAATTCCAAGGTTACCCAAACCAAATATTTTAATGAATTAACAAAGATCAGAAGGCATTTCTAGATTTCCCAGCTGTAAGAGTTCTCATATATAACTATTACATTCAGCTCAACAGAACAGCAAAGCAAAAACACTTATTGCTGGTGACATACAGGGAACAGTTAAAATTGCTTTATGGCCTTTGGTAATGAGAGTGGACAGCAGTGTAACAATATATAATAAGATGAGTTTAGTTTTATGTCCTGAGAACAATCTGCTTTACCCTTACAGTTCAATTCTTTACACTGTTTCTGTTTTAAGTAATTACAGAAGATAGCTGGCAAGTGACAGCTAAAACCACTGTAGCAAATGGCCTATGTTGTAGTGTTGAAGTCTCCCTGAGTACTATTATCTTAGATTTCTAGGGAATTTAGTGTAAGTGAAGGTGCCACATGAAACAAATGTCTCCTGACTTACACTAGACTTAAAAGTATCTCCTTCAGGCAAGATGTTCTCAAGTTTGTGGCCAGTGTGTGTTTTTCCAAAGGGTTGCACGCACAACACTGGTGGTACCTGAGCTGCTATTAGAAGATACAGGAAAGATTATATTTTGTTTTAATAGTTATATTTTTATTTGGAAATTAGTACCTGAAAATAAAGACCATGTCAAATCCTTGATTTCATGGATAATGTTGCTTGAGATGGGTGAGTTTTAAAAGTTCACATAAAGAAAAATATTAAACAAATAGTAAAAGTGGTAGGTGGTAAAAAAGGCAGAAACTTTGGATGTTGGTATGTGGTAGGTCGTCTCCAAAATGGTTCCATGGGCCTCAGCATCTGGTGTTCATGCCTTTGTATAATGCCCCCCACTGAGTAGCGCTGACTTATAACCAATAGGCTACTGTGAAAATGAAGGAGAGTAACTTCCAAGGCTAGGGCACAAGTCATTAAGGCTTCACTTTATTAATTTTGTGGGGAATAAACTGCCAGGCCATGAAAAGCAGCCCTGTAGAGTCCCCTGGGCCAAATAACTGAGGCCTCCTGCGAACAGCCAGCAAGGAACTGAGTCCACTTGCCTATAGCCATGTGAATGCCCTGGCATCTGGACTGCCACCTCTAAAGATATCTGGGATCAAAACTGTCTTATCTAAGCCACTCCCAAATTGCTGACCCACAGGAACTGCGTGAGATAATACACACTTATTGTTTTAAGATGCTAAATTTGGGGGTATTTTGTTACATGACATTAGATTAACAATGGGTAAAAACATCGAGGCCATGGGCATCCTTGATAGGGAATCCCATTTACCATTGCTCAGACATATCTTTATCTTCTTTTGTGTGAAACTTCTATTACATAGAGCTGAAATGAGATTTCACAAAAAGTATACATCTTGCTTCTGCTTTTGCTGACAAAGTGTTTACTATCACTTACTCCAGACAATGAGAGAGTTATCGGCTTTTAATAAAAGCAGACTCTCTAGCCAACAGACTCTCTAGCCAAGAGAAATCTAGTGGCTTCCAACGGCAGGATAGTTGGAGAAGAAGTGATCTGAGCTTCTGAATTCCATATGATAAATGACCTCCTGTTTCTCTTCCTCTTCTAAAAGGGTCTCAAAGCAGCTGCCATCTCTAAGCTCTACCTTCATGTGAGATTTTATAGCTTTCCTGGGCCCCTAAGAGACCCTGTGGTAAATTGATAGTTACTGTGATAGTTGTTATTTAAAGCTTTTTTTAAATGACAACTTTAAAAATACTGTTTAGGTATTTTTCATATTAATTAACTTTCTCTTCATGGCAACAGGAGATTGCTTTATCAATTCCTTAAAACCTTAATCCAACTTCTTACCTTCACTCAGAGGACTTGCTGGGAAGACTCTTATGATGTGGCTATTCCCTCAGATGAGAGTACATAGAGCTAGTTTCAAGAGCATAGATACACGGAGGAGAATTCCTTTATTTTCTGTACTTATATAGTCTCACTTTTTTATTTCTCAATTATTTTCCCATCACCCATAGAAGTTTCTCATTAGGTCTCGGGCATGCATGTTGAAAATTAATTTGGGTTCCACTGTGTTCTGCTACTTCTGCTGCATCAGCATTTCCATAATTACAACCCACCACTGGCTGTCTCCCAGATGACTGCTAAAATTATATGTCATGGGATTTAAGTACAGACCAGATCATGGTGTTTTTTAATCTTCACTAGAATTCCTTCCAAATAACTAAAGAACTAATCACCCTAGCTCTTTTTTTTTTTTTTCCTGTTTTTTTGGTCTTGGGTTTGGGCCTTTTGAAGCACTTCTCTTCAACAGAAGTTAGTCTATATTTTCAGTTTGCTTTTGGTTCATGGTTCTGGGAAAAAGGAACAGGGTTTGTGTTTCTCCATAACCCCATCAGAAGAGTATCTGTGAACCAGTTTCACTAATAATTTTAGTCACAGACACTTTATCTGCCATATAATATTCTTGTCTGAAAAATTCCACAGACAGAGGAGCCTGGCAGCCTACAGACCATGGGGTCACGAAGAACTGGACACAGTTGAGCAACTGAGCACACACAGACACTTCCTGAAAATCTATTTTGGTGACTATCTAAATCTTCCACCATCACTTATTGGTTCTAGGTCAGGAGCCAAATTTTTTAGTACCTGTATCACAAACAACCCAGATGAAAGTGAAAGCAGTTATGGCCAGTGACGCAAACTAAATTTACCAGGAAGGCTAACTTCTAGTTCTGGTTCTCAGTTTCAAAGCATGACATGGGTGAGTCTCCTTGCTCTTCAGGGGACCAGTCATGCCATCTGTAAGACAGGAGGGCTGGAGTACATGAGCGAAGGTTGCCTCCAGCTCTACAGACCTAGAGCCTCTGGAACTGCGATGGCAGCTCAAGACACCCACACTTGCTGTGGGCTCCAGGTCTCCAGTCACGTAGTCTGGGAATTCCTGCTCATTGGCCATTTTACTGTCAGCAGTTCTGCCTATAACTTTTTGTTGCTCTGCTTCCCCCAACCACTTTTGTTGTTGGTTTGGTTAGACTTTGGGTTCCTTAGCCTCTGTTTCTCCCTCTACTGTCTCCATAAGAGAAAGGGAACATGGTTGCAATTTGCTGCCTCGTAATGTGAATTATGTGCTTCCAGAATCTTTAAGGGAGAAGGCAATGGCACCCCACTCCAGTACTCTTGCCTGGAAAATCCCACGGATGGAGGAGCCTGGAAGGCTGCAGTCCCTGGGGTTGCTGAGGGTCGGACACGACTGAGCGACTTCACTTTCACTTTTCACTTTCATGCATTGGAGAAGGAAATGGCAACCCACTCCAGTGTTCTTGCCTGGAGAATCCCAGGGACGGGGGAGCCTGGTGGGCTGCGTCTCTGGGGTCACACAGAGTTGGACACGACTGAAGCAACTTAGCAGCAGCAGAATCTTTAAGAAACAGACCTGAAAAAAACCTTCCAGGAAACTTGTCACATACAATTATTCTTTATGTGCATATCAGTTCTTTCTGGATTGTTCTCTTTTAATGATTTGGATGTTTACTGACTTGAGGTCTCCCCACCAGGAGGTACTCTCTATAAAAGCAGCCACCTGTGTCTCCCATTTCCTGTTTCAGCTCCAGAATCCAGGTCACTGTTAATACAAAACAATAATTATTCTTGTTTGTATCAACTTATATACTCAATATGCTAAATGAATTAATTGAACCAGAATCCCTTTCAAGGAAATTTGGCTTTTGATGGAAATATGCCCCCAAAGACGTCAGAACTACTTAGAGATAGCAGCTGTTCAGAAAACACTTAATGTAGTCATATTAAGTAGTCTCTAGGACAATAAAGGCAGAAAATCAAAAAGAAAGAAAGAAATTCCTAGACAGAGGAGTGTCCAGTAAACCTTCTCTAAATAGTTCACAGCTGTGTACCATGTGGTTTGACTGGATAAACAAACTTAAGAAGCACATTTGGGTTGGAGAATTCTGGCTGTAACTGTACTTTACCTCTCTTTCTGTGGTCAGACACAAGGTAACAATCTTAGGAGTGCTATTCTTAAAAACTGTGCCATCTCAGGTTATGAAAATTCCTCATTAATTTGAGAGCTATAAATAATAGAATTTCCGAATCTAAAGCTAACTTCATTTTTAAAGTGATTGCAGTTTCTGAGAAGAAATACTAAATGAGAGGGAGGGAATACAAGTGAAATTTCAAAAAATTAAAATTCATGACTTAAGGATTTTTCTACTGTCATTTGGTTTAAAAGAAAGAATGAACGCTTCAATGTAGTATATTTCAGTAATTAAGTTATATCTGTGTAGTTGACATTTTGAAATTCTTTATTATTATTTATTAATAAAAAATCCTTTGAGATCATTATGCAAGAGGATACAAATATAAAAGATTAAAAGGATTGATAAAAGCTCCATTATATTTATTCTTTTCATATAAACCTAATATTTAAAGATATGACTTACTGAAAAATTATTCTGAAGTGTCTAATTTACAAAACTGACATGTCCAAGTGAGGTCTTTTTGAAGCTTATTTCGTGATAAGCACAAGTTATGACACTGATATCAGTAGAGTGGCATCATCAGTGTTTTTATTTCTATAACTAAAATTTTAGTTTAAAAACTATCACATGTAGACAATTTTAGGAGTATATTTTAATGTATCTTCTACTTTATTTAAAAAGTTACATCAGATATTTGATTGAATGGAATTGGCAATCAACATGCTTTTTTGATGAATGTGAGGAGAATTTGGAGTTAATGCGATAAGAAAATCTAAATAATGTTAATGAAAGTCAGTGACAGAAAGTAACAGTTAATTTCTGTATAATACTTTACATAAAGAAGATATCCTCAAATCCCTCCGTGACACAAGATATATTTCATTTACCACAAAAACTTTATTTTTTAGAGTTCTTTCATACTTCAGTGTATAAAGCTATAAAAGCCACAGAATAAAAAAGAGAAAATTGAATGTGAGGAGAATTTGGAGTTAATGCGATAAGAAAATCTAAATAATGTTAATGAAAGTCAGTGACAGAAAGTAACAGTTAATTTCTGTATAATACTTTACATAAAGAAGATATCCTCAAATCCCTCCGTGACACAAGATATATTTCATTTACCACAAAAACTTTATTTTTTAGAGTTCTTTCATACTTCAGTGTATAAAGCTATAAAAGCCACAGAATAAAAAAGAGAAAAGTAAGCCCTAGTGAAATTATGAGGAGAGAATCACTGTTAATATTTTAGAGTATTTTATTTGTACTGTTTCTATATTTTTGAAAACATAATTAAGATCATACAGAATGCACATACTTTTATATGCTAGCTTTGAGAACAAAACTTAAAATTTAACTTTTCCTAATTATAAAGTCATACGTTTGTTGTAGTATATTTCAAACATAAAAAATTAAAAGAGATAAGATCAACCCAGAATCTCATTCCTTAGAGAACACTAGTTGGACCCAAACAAACACTTGGATTTAATAATTGATACAAGTGGCAATGCAATCAGTAGGTAAAAGATGGACTATTTAATAATGTTGACTAAACCAAAAGAAATACATGGGATTCATACCTCACCTGTGCACCAAGATACATTTTGGTTAAATGAAAGATATAAATGTTAAAAAAAGAAAAGCATAGAACAAAAATGGGAAATTTTCTTTATAATCTTAGGGAAGAAAAGACTTTTAAACTATGACTCAAAATTGAGCTATAATATAGATATGTATATTGTATGTATATTAAACTGCATGCATATTAAAACCTAAATATCTAAAACTTAAGAAAAGTCAAAAGGAAAATGGCAAACCATAAATCAATATCTGTGACTCACAGACAAAAAGCCCAACTCCCTAATATATACAGAGCTGGTAGAAATTAATAGAAAGAGTAACAACTCATTACACATGCTTAGTCCCTTCAGTTGTGTCCAACTCTGTGTGACCCTCTGGACTGTAGCTTGCCAGGCTCCTCTGTCCATGGGATTCTCCAGGCAAGACAGCTACAGTGGGTGGCCACGGCTTCCTCCAGGGAATCTTCCCAACCCAGGGATCAAACCTGTGTCTCTTATGTCTCCTGCACTGCCAGGCAGGTTCTTTACCACTAGTGCTGCCTGGGAAGCCCCAACAACTCATTATAAAAACAGACAAAAGGTATGAACACATGGTTCATGTAAAGAGAAAAATGGTTCCTACACAAATGAAAAAGTACTTCACTTATAATAAGATAAATTCAAATTAAAACTACACTGAAGTATCATTTTTTACCCAAAAGATTGAAAAAAATCCAAATTTGATAATAATACACTGTAGAGATGATCCTTTGGGGAAATGAGCACTCTCGTACATTAAAGATAGAAGTAAAAAACTGTACAAACACTATATGGTACAATTTGCTAGTGAAAAATCACAAATGTGTACACGTTTTTTACCCAGTAATGCCAAATCTAGACACTTATCCTACAAATAGAGTTCCATCATTCTTTGAAATGAAAATGAAAGGGAAGATCACTCAGTCGTGTCTGACTCTGAGATCCGAAGGATTGTACAGTCCATGGAGTTGTCCAGGCCAGAATACTGGAATGGGTAGCCTTTCCCTTCTCCTGGGGATATTCCCAATCAGGGAAGATCCCAACCATCATTCTTTGAAACAGCGGAATATTAAAAACAGTCCTAATGTCCATCGACAGCAGACTGGTTTAATAAGTTATGGCGTATCCAAAAAATGGAACACTTGTTTCGTTGTTCAGTAGCTAAATCATGTCCGATTCTTTGAGACCTCAAGGACTCTAGCCTGCCAGACTCCTCTCTCCATGGGATTCTCCAGGCAAGAATATTGGAGTAGGTTGCCATTTCCTTTTCCAGGGGATCTTCTTGACTCAGGTGTGGAACCCATGTCTCCTGTGACTTCTGAATTGCAGGCAGATTCTTTACCCACTGAGCCACACAAAAGAATGAAAAATATCTCTGTGATATGAAATGGATGAAAATAATACTTAAAAACCTCAGGATAAATTTTAAGTAAAGAAAAGCAAACTGCAGAAATTGAAGTTCTTGGTGAAATGTGGGTAGAAAGACTTTAAATGATTTTATACCCTATGGTTTTCATTCTGTAGGTATTAATTTTGAACAATCTCTAGCCTGGTCAGAATACATTTTCTAGAATTACTTTTTACAGATTTTTGGGCAATAAATTCTGTAAGATTTTAAAGTTTGCACATCTATGCATGTAGTTCTGTCATCGTCACACATTAAAGACAATTTGGCTATGTATAAATATCTGGAATTATAATTTCCTACTCAAATATTCAGATGTTTCATCTTATTTTCTTCTGACATATATATAGAAATCTGAGGACTGCTTCATTTTTTACTACATTTTAGGTTTCTTTTTTTTTTTTTAATTTCTGAGATTTTTTAAAGTTTTTATAATTAAAATTTGAGTTACACTTAGTCCAGGAATGAATTTCTTTTTCTGTGATTTTGCCTAGAACTGTGCTCCTGATCAACACAGTGAGGTCATTTAGTTTTCTTTTGCCTCTAAAGTAAGTTTTTATTTTATATTTTTAGATACTTCTTCTCAATAGTTCATGTTTTCTTCTAAAGAGCACATGATCTTATGATTAAATTTCTATTTGTATCATGTATTTTCACCTGCATTCTCACATATTTTGATCTCCACATCAGGAATTCAATTTTGACAGTGTCATCAATCCTGTTCTTTATCAAATCCTAATGTGGATACAATTTTGGTATTATACCTTAAGATTTCTTGCAAGGTATGTGTATACTACTCATTGTAAAATAATAATCATCTAATAACTGGGACTGGATGCCATGATCTTAATTTTTAAATGTTGAGTTTATTTTCTTCTGACATATATATAGAAATCTGAGGACTGCTTCATTTTTTACTACATTTTAGGTTTCTTTTTTTTTTTTTAATTTCTGAGATTTTTTAAAGTTTTTATAATTAAAATTTGAGTTACACTTAGTCCAGGAATGAATTTCTTTTTCTGTGATTTTGCCTAGAACTGTGCTCCTGATCAACACAGTGAGGTCATTTAGTTTTCTTTTGCCTCTAAAGTAAGTTTTTATTTTATATTTTTAGATACTTCTTCTCAATAGTTCATGTTTTCTTCTAAGGAGCACATGATCTTATGATTAAATTTCTATTTGTATCATGTATTTTCACCTGCATTCTCACATATTTTGATCTCCACATCAGGAATTCAATTTTGACAGTGTCATCAATCCTGTTCTTTATCAAATCCTAATGTGGATACAATTTTGGTATTATACCTTAAGATTTCTTGCAAGGTATGTGTATACTACTCATTGTAAAATAATAATCATCTAATAACTGGGACTGGATGCCATGATCTTAATTTTTAAATGTTGAGTTTTAAGCCAGCTTTTTCGCTCTCCTTTCTCACTTTCATCAAGAGGGTCTTTAGTTCCTCTTAGCCTTTCTGCCATAAGGGTGATGTCATCTACATATCTGAGATTACTGATATTTTTGAGGCATCTGGTCCCCTCAGATCATGACAAATAGATAGGGAAGCAATGGAAACAGTGACAGACTTTATTTTCTTGGGCTTCAAAATCACTGCAGATGGTGACTGCACCCATGAAATTGAAAGACACTTGCTCCTTGGAAGAAAAGCTATGACCAACCTAGACAGCATATTAAAAAGCAGAGACATTACTTTGCTGACAAAGGTCCACCTATTAAAAGCTATGGTTTTTCCAAGTAGTCATGTATGGATGTGAGAGTGGGACCATAAAGAAAGCTGAACGCTGATGATTTGATATTTTTGAACTGTGGTGTTGGAGAAGACTCTCAAGAGTCCCCTGGAGTGCAAGGAGATTAAGCCAGTCAATCCTAAAGGAAATTATTCATTCCTTGGATATGAATATTCATTGAAGGACTGATACTGAAGCTCCAATACTTTGGCCACCTGATGTGAAGAACTGACTCATTAGAAAAGAGCCTGATGCTGGGAAAGATTGAGGGCAGGAGGAGAAGGGGATGACAAGAGGATGAGATGGCTGGATGCCATCACTGACTTGATGGACTTGAGTTTGAGCAAGCTCCGGGAGTTGGTGATAGACAGGGAAGCCTGGTGTGCTGCAGTCCATAGAGCTGCAAAGAGTCAGACACAACTGAGTGACTGAACTGAGAAACTGGGAAAATATTTAAAATCCTGAAAGATGATGCTGTTGAAGCGCTGCACTCAATATGCTGGCACATTTGGAAAACAGCAGTGGCTATAGGACTGGAAAAGGTCAGTTTACATTCCAATACTCCAGAAAAGGCAATGGCAAAGAATGTTCAAACTACTAGACATTTGCCCTCATTTCACATGCTAGCATGATTATGCTCAAAATCCTTCAAGCTAGGCTTCATCAGTACGTGAACCGAGAACTTCCAGGTGTACAAGCTGGATTTAGGAAAGGTAGAGCCAGAGATCAAATTGCCAACATACGCTGAATTAGAGAGAAAGCAAGGGAATTCCAGAAAAATACTACTGCTGCTTCACTGACTACGCCAAAGCCTTTAACTGTGTGGATCATAACAAACTGTGGACAATCCTTAAAGAGATGGGAATACTAGACCATCTTATTTGTCTCCTGAAAAACCTGTATGGAGGACAAGAAGCAACAGTTAGAACTGGACATGGAACAACTGACAGGTTCAAAATTGGAAAAGGAGTATGTCGAGGCTGTGTACAGTCTCTCTGCTTATTTAATCTAAATGCAGAATACATCATGCAAAATGCCAGAATAGATGACTCACAAGCTGGAATCAAGATTGCTAGGAAAAATTCCAACAACTACAGATATGCAGATGATACAACTCTAATGGCAGAAAACGAAGAGGAAACAAAGAGCCTCCTGATGAGCAAGAAAGAGGAGAATGAAAAGGCTGGTTTAAAACTCAGCCTTCCAAAAACTAAGATCATGGCATCTGGTCCCATCACTTCATGGTAAATAGATGGGGAAAAACTGGAAACAGTGATAGGCTTCATTTTCTTGGGCTTCAAAATTACTGCAGATGGTGACTGCAACCACGAAATTAAAAGATGCTTGTTCCTTGGAAGAAAAGCTATGACAAACTTAGTGTATTAAAAAGTAGAGACATCACTTTACTGACAAAGATCTATATAGCTAAAGCTATGGTTTTTCCAGTAGTGAGAGTTGGACCATAAAGAAGGCTAAGCACTGAAGAATTGATGCTTTTGAAATGTGGTGCTGGGGAAAAACCTTGAGAGTCCCATGGAGTGCAAAGAGACCAAATCAGTGCATCCTAAAGAAAATCAATCTTTAATATTCATTCACCTGATGTGAAGAGCCAACTCACTGGAAAAGACCCTGATGCTGGGGAAGACTGAGGGCAGGAGGAGAAGGTCAAACTTAGTGTATTAAAAAGTAGAGACATCACTTTACTGACAAAGATCTATATAGCTAAAGCTATGGTTTTTCCAGTAGTGAGAGTTGGACCATAAAGAAGGCTAAGCACTGAAGAATTGATGCTTTTGAAATGTGGTGCTGGGGAAAAACCTTGAGAGTCCCATGGAGTGCAAAGAGACCAAATCAGTGCATCCTAAAGAAAATCAACCTTTAATATTCATTCACCTGATGTGAAGAGCCAACTCACTGGAAAAGACCCTGATGCTGGGGAAGACTGAGGGCAGGAGGAGAAGGGGGCAACAGAGGATGAGATGGTTGGATGGCATCATCGACTCAATGGACATGAATCTGAGCAAACTCAGATAGTGAAGGTCAGGGAAGTGTGGCATGCTGTAGTCCTTGGGGTTGCAAAGAGTCAGACATGACTTAGCCACTGAACAGCAACAATAATTAAAAATAGAACAACAGGAAGAATGAGGTAGTAGAATACAAACAGATGCTATTTAAATTACTTAAGATGAGGTGAGAAAGTAATAAAACCTTTAAATATTGTTTCACTTAGAACTCAATATGAACCCCTTGAGATGATATGAAAGTCACGCTTCTATAGGAGAGGAGACTGAGAGAACACAGGTTTATTTGTTTAAGATCATATGACCAGTAGATGAAGGCAGTAGCAATTAAAATCTGATGACTCTAGAACTGGGCCGTTGTTTGCTGGAAGGAGTTTTTCAGGGTTACTTTAAGGAAATCCTTCCTATGTAATTGTCTATAAATTTTCCAGGTCTCTTGTGTAAACCTTCGCGTGTGCCTGACAGTGCTGACATAATGCACATCAAATAGAAGAGCAAAGGAATTATGCTACTCAAAGCAAATCCTGGCACAGATAGTTCAGGCAAGAAACCAATCTTGCGTAGTCATGCAAAGATGCTACCTCGGGTTGTGCATAATGATTCTAGGTTACTGCAAGAGGAATCCAAATGGAAAAAAAAAAAAAAAAAAAACTTTGTGTGATGAAACAGAAAATATTTCGTGGTGGAGTCCCTGATGGCTCAGATGGTAAAGAATCTCCCTCCAGTGTGGGACTCTTGGGTTTGATCCCTGGGTCTGGAAGATACCTGAAGAAGGGAATGGCAACACACAGAAGTACTCTTGCCTGGGAAATCCCATGGACAGAGGAGCCTGGAGGGCTACAGTCCATGGGGTTGCAAAGAGTCGGAGACGACTGAGTGACTAACACTCACACTTTCATAAAGGAGAATGTTGACCTCTATCAAGGTCCCATTAAAGTCCAGCGCTCTCAGTGAAGCCTTTCCTGCCAGCCCAAATCATCATTTTCTTCTCTGCTTTCAATTATATGTACTTTGTTAATGTCTCTTTTTCACATCCTATCATACATAATCTTGTTAAATTTTTTCAAGTGTTCAATCTTGTTAAACTTATTCAACTACTGAATAACCAAGCTTCTTGAGGGACAGATATTCTGTCTTATCTTTCTTTTTATCATACTACTAGGGCATGGTCCTTGGCTTATGAAGAACCACCCAGAAGTTTAAAATGGACTGAAGCTATATAGAATACTAAGCGATCATAATAACTTTGAAGAATGATTCCTGCAGGGTTCACAAGCTATAGTTTTTCCCTATCATGATGCAACTGAAGAGCCAAAGTTGAAAATTTTATCAATCAAAATACAGGGATTTATATACAGAATCTAGAAAAATGGTACAGAAGAATTTATTCTTCAATAAGAAGAATTGGGGCAACAATGGAGAAACAGACATAGAGAATAGACTCATGGACATGGTGAGAGGGGAGGAGAGGGTGAGATGTATGGAAAGACTAACATGGAAACTTACATTCAGTTCAGTTCAGTCACTCAGTCGTGTCCAACTCTTTGCGACCCCATGGACTGCAGCACACCAGGCTTCCCTGTCTATCACCAACTCCCAGAGTTTACCCAAACTCATGTCCACTTAGTGATGCTATCCAACCATCTCATCCTCTGTTATCCCCTTCTTCTCCTGCCTTCAACTTTCCCAACATCAGGGTCTTTTCAAATGATTCAGTTCTTCCCCATCAGGTGGCCAAAGTATTGGAGTTGCAGCTTCAGCATCAGTCCTTTCAATGAGCACCCAAGGACTGATCTCCTTTAGGATGGACTAGTTGGATCTCCTTGCAGTCCAAGGGACTCTCAAGAGTCTCCTCCAACACCACAGTTTAAAAGTATCTGTTCTTCAGTGCTCAGCTTTCTTTACAGTCCAACTGTCACATCCATACATGACTACTGGAAACAGCATAGCTTTGACTAGACAGAACTTTGTTGGCAAAGTAATGTCTCTATTTTTTAATATGCTGTCTAGGTTGCTCATAACTTTTCTTCCAAGGAGTAAGCATCTTTTAATTACATGGCTGCAGTCACCATCTGCTGTGACTTTGGAGCCCCCCAAAATAAAGTCTGTCACTGTTTCCCCATCTATTTGCCATGAAGTGATGGGA
>SJYX01010532.1:0-26176 GCA_006410675.1 Oreotragus oreotragus | reverse complement strand
TTGACCATCTGGTGATGTCCATGTGTAGAGTCTTCTCTTGTGTTGTTGGAAGAGGGTGTTTGCTATGACCCCTGCACTATCTTGGCAAAACTCTATTAGCCTTTGCCCTGCTTCATTCCGTGTTCCAAGGCCAAATTTGCCTGTTACTCCAGGTGTTTCCTGACTTCCTACTTTTGCATTCCAGTCCCCTATAATAGAAAGGACATCTTTTTTGGGTGTTAGTTCTAAAAGGTCTTGTAGGTCTTCATAGAACCGTTCAACTTCAGCTTCTTCAGCGTTACTGATTAGGGCATAGACTTGGATTACTGTGATATTGAATGGTTTGCCTTGGAAACTAATAGAGATCATTCTGTCATTTTTGAGATTGCATCCAAGTGCTGCATTTTGGACTCTTCTGTTGACCATGATGGCTGCTCCATTTCTTCTGAGGGATTCCTGCCCACAGTAGTAGATATAACGGTCATCTGAGTTAAATTCACCCATTCCAGTCCATTTTAGTTCGCTGATTCCTAGAATGTCCACGTTCACTCTTGCCATCCCATGTAGGACCATTAAGAAGGCTGAATGCCAAGGAACTGATGCTTTCAAACTGTGGTGCTGGAGAAGACTCTTGAGAGTCCCTTGGATAGCAAGGAGATCAAACCAGTAAATCCCAAAGGAAATAAACCTTGAATATTCATTTGAAAGATTGATGCTGAAGCTGAAGCTCCAATATTTCAGCCACCTAATGTAAAGAGTCAACTCACTGGAAAAGATGCTGATGCTTGGAAAGGTTAAAGGCAAAAGGAAAAGGGAATGGCAGAGGATGAGATGGTTACATAACATCATCGACTCAATGGACATGAATTTGAGCAAACTTTGGGAGATAATGAAGGACAGGGGACTCTGTCATGCTATAGTACATACGGCTGCAAATAGTCAGACACAACTTAGCAACTGAATAACAACAAATGAAGGTAAAAAATGATAATATTATACACCACACTTTACAAATAGATTATTATTGAAATGGTATATTTTTAAAAAAAGCTAAAAGTCAGTATTTGTCTTAAATCTATTCTAATTATGTACCAAGAAAGTTCATTTATTTAGAGGACTATACCTTTTATAGTCCTTTGTAAAGACTGAAGGCAAAAGGAGAAGAGGGAGGCAGAGGATGAGATGGTTGGATGGCATCACTGATTCAATGGATATGAACCTGGGTGAATTCCAGGAGATGGTGATGGATGGGAAGCCCGGTGTGCTGCAGTTCGTGGGGTCACAAAGAGCTGTATACCACTGAGCGACTAAACAACAGCAACCTTTTACTGAATATATTCTACCTACTTTCCTCAGTCTAAAAACAAATTACTACATGGGGCTTACCTCAAACCTTAAAAATAAAGGACTAATTCAACACATAATTGGGAACTGTGTAAACTTTACCCTCATAACTCATTCATATTTCCTTTATCCTTCAGATTTCATTATCTGGACATATGACATGTGTCTATTATCCCTATAGAAGTTCCGCCATAACACTACAGTTAATTAAAGTACATCATCTGGCAATTCTATATCTTTGGCCCAGAACTAATTAAATTTTTGACAGTTGCAGTTGAAAATTAGTTATCCTGTCTTATGATGTTGGATTTTTCATCACATTGCTTCAGGATGCTGCATGGAAATAAGCCTCTGGGAAGCTTCATACATACTCTGGTAATATTTTACAAACTATTTTCTACCTTTAATATAACTTACATATAAGTGTGCCACTGCTTAGGGAAATGTCAAAGAAATGATCAGCTATAGCTCACATTCTACACTGAAGAAGAAATGGAAGCTCGGAATATCATTACCCAAGGAAATGGCAACCCACTCCAGTGTTCTTGCCTGGAGAATCCCAGGGACAGGGGAGCCTGGTGGGCTGCCGTCTATGGGGTCGCACAGAGTCGGACACGACTGAAGTGACTTAGCAGCAGCAGCAGCAGCAGCAAGGATCAAAAGCTAAATATGAACTATTAGAGCCAGAATTAGAAATCCAGCTTCCTTAAGTTTAGTCTTATACTTTCTCTCCATGCTGTTTCTCCTCTGCAACACCACCACATCTGCCTCCCTGGACCACAGAAAATGAGCGACTACCCTTAGTTCTCCTGGACAGGTTGTCTGCTGTCTGTTAGATACTCAGAACACAGTGGTTGCTAGATTCTGTCGAATTAACAAGACAGTTCTAAATGTGTACTAAGGATGTGCCTCATGCTGTAGGTTGCATTCAAAACCATTGTTTAATTGAGTGGTTATGGCAACCTTCCTAAATCATGGCAAATTATTAAGCAGCATGTGGTACAAGTGGGACCAGGAAGGCTCAGGTGTAATAAATGATTGTCCTTTGGAGAGTCATAACAGGAAGTAATTCATTAGGGAAACAAAAGAAATTTTGTAGCAATTAAGCATATTGGAAAATCTGTTATACATAAAATTCCTTGCTTCTTGTCTGAATTAAAGCAAGAACTAAAGATCATTTTCCCCCAAAGTTTTCAAAACCATGTTAATTCACTTAAAATAGAATTGTTCTCTGATTTATTATTTACATTGTAGCATATAAATAGCAATTACTTTCCATAAAGAATTTAATTTTTCATCTTAAGTGTATTTATTTAATTCAGATTTTATGCCTAAATAAAACACAAACATAAAACCCAAGCAAAGCTAAAAAGCTCAAAAGAAAACTTAAAAAATATGATATTATCAGTGTTTAGAAAAGTGTTATATAAGACAATGTTTCAAATCCAGGTAATTCTAGAAACAGAAGAATTTATAAAATAAATGAGTTATCAGGAACAAGTCAAATTACTGCACCAAAGGTAATAAGCCAAGGATGACACCTTGCTCTATAACTTTTCTTCAAATCCACACATTTCTTGTCATCTTACAGTTGCCATACACAATATTTGAAGCATGTTTTTTCTTTTCACTTCTTATTAATTAAAAAAAAACTTTCATGGGTAACCATTATAAATGAATACCAAAATTCAAGCTGAATTTTTATTCTTCTATTATTTTAGCATTTTTCAATATTAGTGAATAAATTTCATTCAAAAGCATCTCTGTTAACATTTGTTGGGTAAAAAATGTAGATTGAGGGCAAAGCACAACTTAAAGGGAATCCCAAAATGAATAATAATTTAAATCTCCACAAGAAAAAGTTTACATATTATATGCCCATATTAAAAAAAAAAAAAAGTCTAACATCTGGGAGTCATGATTAGGCATTCAATTAAAGCAAATGAATGTCAAGAATCGCCAGTCTAGGTTTGATGTAGGATACAGGATGCTTGGGGCTGGTGCACTGGGATGACCCAGAGGGATGGTATGGGTAGGGAGGTGGGAGGGGGGTTCAGGATTGGGAACACGTGTACACCCATGGCAGATTCATGTTGGTGTATAGCAAAACCAATACAATATTGTAAAGTAAAAAAATAAAATAAAATAAAATCTGGAAAAAAAAAAGAATTCCACATGAATTCTGTTAATCAGATTGGCTATTTCATTATTTGAATAGGAGTCCTTTATTTCTCCACTTCATAAATAATATTTCTTCAAGGATCTGCCAGCGGGTGAAAATAGGACATAGGAGTGAAAATAGGACATAGGAGTTACATTACTCTGCAGAAACAGATGCAGAAAGCAGCACGTGCCTGCAAGGCTTTGTGCTTATCACTCATGCTTAACGTACTGGGCTATAAGAAAGTAGGTTGCTTTGAAATGTACAAGTCTCAGGTTTTTTTTGCTATAAATATGAATTCTTTTCTCTGAGAGTTAAAAAATTAATTAAGACACAATCTGGGAAGACTTATGAAACCAAGCAACTTGGGTTGGTATGTAATGTAAAACTGTAAAACATTAAAAGTACCATACTTCTACAAATACAGTGTAAGTGTATGTACTGAACTCACTAATATGAAAACCAGCAGGATGATTCAAAGAGTATTTCAAGACTTCCTATTTATAGGAAATGAGGAAAGAAAGTCAGAATAAAGTTGTTGAGTTAGACACAAAGCAATGTAATATTCAAAGTTGTTGAGTTAGACACAAAGCAATGTAATATTCAATAGTCAGTAAAACAATTACATTTGTGGTTAACTCTTCTATGAGGAAGAATTCATTTGTATCTCTACCAAATAAAAATCTATAATCATTAAGAAACACAGAGTCTGGGCCTTAGTCAGCAGAGCAGACTAAGGCCTTAAAAGTCAACTAAACAAAGCTCCATTCCCTGAGATAAACAAAGCTCTAGTGTAACATTGAAAGAAGTCTTATTTTGTCTTATTCTTAAATTTTTGATAATTTTTAACACAATTAATATTTAGAATGATGGTATTATATGTTTATCAGAGGAAACAGACCTATAGTTCATTGTTTGAGTTACAAATAGTAATCATGGAGCCATTAACTTGTGTTTTAAGAAAAGAACCCTATAAAACCACTCTAAGGCAAATCAATCAAAGACATCTTACTTTCCAGTTTGAACCAAAAGTATGTATAAAGGTTCTGAATATGAAAACTCTAAATTATGTTCAGAGAACAGTGAGAGATTCAATGTAACTAGAGTTTAGAGTTTAGTGTCTGATTCTAGGAAGTTGGGCTAGAAGTGCGGAGGCCTTGCAAAGAAGACTAAGGATTGTGGACTCTTTTCTGAAGGTATTAGGGAGCCTATGGGGGCTCACCAACCAGCAGTGGTATCATCAGACTAGTTTTAGGGAAGATTCCAATAATTTCTTCTCACATACAACATGCTGCTGCTGCTGCTAAGTCGCTTCAGTCATGTGCGACTCTGTGTGACCCCATAGATGGCAGCCCAGCAGGCTGCTGTCCCTGGGATTCTCCAGGCAGGAGTACTGGAGTGGCTTATTTTCTTGCCATTTAAACTTTTCTTTCTAGCGTATCAGCAGTGTTAATAACATGGGTTTAGCTGTATAAAATGTTCATGTGTGAGGACTAGGATAGGGTGCAATAGGATCCCTGCACATAGGCTAACTAGAGGCTTGATATGGGTGCAGAGGACGTTAAACATGTTCCTTTACTGTCAGCGTAAATCTGACAATGTGAGTCATCCTTTACCATTAACATGACTATAATCATTGGTGGGGGGGTGAGATGTGTATAAGAGACAGATATAAAACAGATAAATAATAATGAGAACCTACCGTATAGCACAGAAAACTCTACTCAATACTGTGTAATGGTCTAAATGGGAAAAGAATCTCATATATATATAAACTGATTAGCATTGTCATACACCTGAAACTAACATTGTAAATCAACTATACTCCAAGAAAAATTAATTAAAATTTTAAAAAATCACATTTGAAAGTACTTTACATATAGAATTCCATTCTATGGGGATTTTTTTTTCTCTTTAGGCACAGAAAGTCTTTAAAAATGTACATCAAAATTATAATGGCAGGTATTTTTTATATCAAGTAAAATAAGCTGTTTCTATTTTAGAAATTATAAAGAAGAAAACTCAAAGCATTTAAGACAGTATCTCAATGTTCACCAGCGCTGTGAGATCGTCATGAGCAGTGTTTTTTTTTTTAAGAAATAAGCTGCACATGTCGTATTTTGAGCATTTTTCCTTCCACTCATCCCCCATCTTCTTTCCTATTCCTGATCAAATTGTCAAGGGTTTCTCTTGCTCTTAATGTCTAGGGAAATGGGAAAAATTATTGACTTGAATGAATGTTCATAGATACTACCATGAAAATAAATGTCACTGTTTTATTACACACTGAAAAGTTCCAGGGTAATATTATTATGTCTATTTTTATAAATGGGGAAAATGTCTCAGAGACTCTAACTCATTTATCTATTATCAGTCAGAAATTATTTGAAAAGAAACTAGATATGCCAGCCCCTGAATTTATGCCCTTTGCACCACATTAGGAAGCACTGCAAAGTGTTTCAAATTTCTACTGTACTATACCAGGTATCATGCAAAGAGAACTAACTACACAGTCATATTGCCATAGACATTATAGTCCATGTAAATTAATACTTATCTACTTTCTTTAAGCATACCTATGGCTTGAAACTCAAGAGTCTTCTCCTGCACCACAGTTCAAATGAATCAATTCTTTGGCACTCAGCCTTCTTTATGGTTCAGCTCTCACATCCATGCATGACTACTTGAACAACCACAGCTTTGATTATACAGACCTTTGTTGGCAAAGTAATGTCTCTGGTTTTTAATATACTGTTTAGGTTTGTCATAGCTTTTCTTCCAAGGAGCAAGTGTCCTTTAATTTCATGGCTGCAGTCACCATCTTCAGTGATTCTGGAGCCCGAGAAAATAAAATCTGTCACTGCTTCCACTCTGAAAGAGTTGTACATGACTGACTAACACTTTCACTTTCATGGCTTAAAACTCAATATTGAAAAAAAGAAAAAAGAAAAAAAAATTAAGATCATGGCATCTAGTCCCATCTGGTCCCAACACTTGATGGTAAATACAAAGAGAAAAAGCAGAAGCAGTGACGGATTTTATTTTGCTGGGCTCCAAAATCACTGCAGATGGTGACTGCAGCCATGAAATTAAAAGATGCCCACTCCTCGGAAGAAAAGCTATGACAAACCTAGAGAGCATATTAAAAAGCAGAGACATCACTTTTCCAACAAAGGTATGTACAGTCAAAGCTACGACTCTTCCAGTAGTCATATACAAATGTGAGAGCAGGACCATTCGGTTCAGTCGCTCAGTCGTGTCCGACTCTTTGCGACCCCATCAATCGCAGCACGCCAGGCCTCCCTGTCCATCACCAACTCCCGGAGTTCACTCAGACTCACGTCCATCGAGTCCGTGATGCCATCCAGCCATCTCATCCTCGGTCGTCCCCTTCTCCTCCTGCCCTCAATCCCTCCCAGCATCAAAGATTTTTCCAATGAGTCAACTCTTCGCATGAGGTGGCCAAAGTACTGGAGTTTCAGCTTTAGCATCATTCCTTCCAAAGAAATCCCAGGGTTGATTTCCTTCAGAATGGACTGGTTGGATCTCCTTGCAGTCCAAGGGACTCTCAAAGGTCTTCTCCAACACCACAGTTCAAAAGCATCAATTCTTCGGCGCTCAGCCTTCTTCACTGTGGGGGGGGTAAGGAGATGCAGGTGGTAAGAAACTCTTTTTTGTGAAGATCTAGCTCACATGACAGAATTCACCACTTTGAAATATACCAGTCATATTCTTCATATGTTCACAAGATTGTGTAACATCATCACTAGCTAATCCTAAAATATTCTCGTCAGCCCCCAAAGAAACCCCAAATCTAATAGTTACTTCTCACTTCCACCTCCAGCCCTTGGTAATAACTGCTAATTAATTTTCTTTATCTACGGATTTACCTACAGTATCTGAATATTTTACATAAATCAATTCATATAATATAGAGCCTTTTACATCTGGTTTCTTTCCCTTATCACAAAGTTTTCAAGGTTCATCCTTGTAGCATGAGTCAGTATGTCATTCATTTTATGGCTGAAAAATGCTCCATTGACTAGACATATCACATTTTATTTATGAAATCACCAGGGATGAATATTTGGGTTGTTTCTATTATCTGGCTCTTATAAAGCTGCTATAAATGTTTGTGTACAAGCTTATCTGTAGATATATATTTTCAATTCTCTTGAGTATATGCCAAGGAATGGAACTATTGGGTCAAATAGTAACCCTATATTTAACTGCCAAACTGTTTTCTAAAGTGGTTACATCATTTTACATTACTACCAACAATGTATGAGGGTTCCAATTTCTCCACATCCTTGCCATCACTTACTGTCCAACTTTTTTGATTACCACCATGCTGTTGGACTTTCCTGGAAGCTCAGAGGTTAAAGTGTCTGCCTGNGTTTTCAAGGTTCATCCATTTTGTAGCATGCTTCAGTCTTTTACTCTTTTTTTTTTTATTATGAAATAATATTCTATTGCATGGATATGTCACATTTTATTCATCTATTCATCAAGCTCAGAGGTTAAAGTGTCTGCCTGGAGTGCAGGAGACCCGGGTTCGATCCCTGGGTTGGAAAGATCCTCTGGAGAAGGAAATGACAACCCATTCCAGTACTCTTGCCTGGAGAATCCCATGGAGGGAGGAGCCTGGTAGGCTACAGTCCATGGGGTCACAAAGAGTCAGACATGACTGAGCGACCTCTTTCACTTTCTTTTCATGCTGTTGGATTATCTTAATTTTGATTTGAATTTCCCTGATACTTAATGACTTTGAACATTTTTTCATGTGTTTCTTGGCCAAATACCTTCTTTGGAGAAATGTCTGTAAAAAATCCTTCTTTCCTAAGCCCATGGACTGTAGCCCACTAGGCTCCTATGTTCATGGAACTCTCCATGTAAGAATACTGCAGTGGGTAGCCATTCCCTTCTCCAGGGGATCTTCCTAACCCACAGACTAAACCTGGGTCTCCTGCATTGCAGGCAGATTCTTTACCATCTGAGCCACCAGGGAAGCCCATCTCCTTTCATTAATTGTGTGGTTTAAAAAAAATACTTGAGTAATAACAGGTTTATATTCTGAATACTAGATTCTTATCAGATAAATGATTTGCAAGTATTTTTTCCCATTCTCTGTGTTGTCTTTTAAAAAATCATCTATATGACATTTTAAAGCGTGGTTTTAAGTTCATAGCAAGGTTGAGAGGAAGGTATGGCTCCTTCCCAAACGTTCCCTGCCCCCACACATGCACAGATTCCATGACAATTATTAATACCCTCCGTCAGAGTTACAGGTGATCTACCTACACTGACACATAATCACCCAAGTCTATAGTTCACATTATGGATCACTCTTAGGGCTGTACTGGTTTGGCATGTATCAGCCATTGCAATATTATGCAGAAATGTCTCGTTGCCTTAAGAATCCTTTGTGCCCTGCCCAACCCTCCCTCTCCCTAGCACATAGAAACTACTAATCTTTTTTGTCTCCATATTTTCACCTTTTCCAGAATGTCATAAAGTTGGAATTACATAAGATGTGCAATAAACTTTTCAGATTGATTTCTTTCACCTAGTAATATGCATTTGAGGTTCTTGCATGTCTTTTCATAGCTTGATAGTGTATTCTTTTTAGCAGTGAATAATATTCTATTGACTGCTATACCACAGTTTATTCATGCATTCACCCACTAAAGGCATCTTGATTGCTTTTAAATTATGGCAGTTATGGATACAGCTAATATAAATGTTTGTATGTATGTGTTTATGTGGACAGAAGTTTTCAACTCCTTTGGATAAACACCAAGGAGTATAATTGCTGGGTTATGTAAGAATATGTTTATTTTATTTTATATTGGAGAATAGTTGTGTTAGCTTCAGGTGTACAGCAAAGTGATTCAGTTATACATGTACATGAATCTATTCTTTTTCAAGTTATTTTCCAATTTATCATTACAGAATATTGAGCATCGTTAGGTTATTACAGAATATTGAACATCATTCCCTGTGATATCCTGGTTCTGGCTGGTTCAGTTCGGTTCAGTCACTCAGTCATGTCTGACTATTTGTGACCTCATGGACTGAAGCACACCAGGCTTCCCTGTCCATCACCAGCTACCGGAGTTTACTCAAACTCACGTCCAGCAAGTCGGTGAGGCCGTCCAACCATCTCATCCTCTGTCATCCCCTTCTCCTCTTGCCTTCAATCTTTCCCAGCATCAGGGTCTTTTCAAATGAGTCAGTTTTTCACATCAGGTGGCCAGAGTATTGGAGTTTCAGCTTCAGCATCAGTCCTTCCAATGAATATTCGCAACTGATTTCCTTTAGGACTGACTGGTTGGATCTCCTTGCAGTCCAAGGGACTCTCAAGAGTCTCCTCCAACACCACAGTTCAAGAGCATCAATTCTTTGGTGCTCAGCTTTCTTTATAGTCCGACTCTGACATCCATACATGACTCCTGGAAAAACCATAGCTTTGACTAGATGGATCTTTGTTGGCAAAGTACCTATTGGTTGGTTACCTATTTTCAAATATAGCTGTTTTACAGACAATCAGAAAACTGCTATCTATCCAAACTCAATGTATCACTTTTGCATTTTCAGCAGCAAAAAATGAGGGCTCCTGTTGCTCCACATTCTCATCAGCATTTGGTGTTTTCAGTGTTTCAATGGCTATTTTAATAGGTGTGTAGTAATAGGTCACTGTTGCTTTAATTTGCATTTCCTCAGCAACATTTAATGGGGAACATCTTTTCACATGCTTATTTGCTGTCTGTATATATTCTTTGATAAGATGTCTGGCTCATTTTTTGGCTCATTTTTTAATTGGACTGCTTGGTTTTTTAAAATTATTGAATTTTAAGAGGTGTATATTTAAGATAACAATCCTATATCAAACATTTTATCTTTTGCAAATATTTTCTGCTAGGCTGTGGTTTGCCTTATTTCTCTTAACACTGTCTTTTACAGAAATGTTTAAGGAAGTTCAGCTTGTCAATTATTTCTCTCATGTTTTTTTCTTTGTGGTTGTGTCTAAAAAGTCATTACCAATGTCTGTGTTGTCTTTTAAATTTGTTCATAGTATCCTTTGAAGCAGAAACATTTTCAATGCTGAATTTCAATTTATCTATGTATTCTGTAGTTGTCTGTGGTTTACATGCTATATCTAGGAAAATATTAGCTTATCTAAGACATGAGGATATACTTAGGTTTTCTTTTAAGAGTGTGACAGTTTTAGCATTTATACTTAAGTAATGACTTTGAGTTACTTTTTATATATGATATAAAGAAGAAATCCAATTTCATTTTTTTTTAGTTACTGGTTATCTAGTTGTTTTAAAACTGCTTGTTAAAAGTCTCTTCTGCACTGAATTATCAAGGCATCCTTGTTAAAAACTGACAGTACATGCTTTGTTTTTGGATTTTCAGTTCTATTCCATTCACACACACACACACACACATACACACATACATACATATACACATACTCATCCCAGTTTCACACAGACTAATTTCATTTTGTATTAAATTTTAGAATGGATCATGTGAGGCCTCCATTTTTGTTCCCTTTAAAAGTTGTTTCAACTATTCCCCATCTCTTGCATTTTCATATGGATTTTAGTAGTGTCTTGCCAAGTTCTGCAAAAAACAAAAAGACAGCTGGGATTTTGACAGGGTTTGCATTTAATCTTTAATTCAATTTAGGGAGTCTTCTAATCACGAACATGTGAAATCTTTCCATGTTAAATCTTCTTTAATTTCATCTAATTATGCTCTGTAGTTTTCAGTTTACCAGTCTTGCACTTCTTTTGTTATATTTATTTCTAAGTATTTTATTTTTGATGCTATTATAAATGAAATTGTTTTTTCAATTTCATTTTCAGATTGTTTACTGTTAGAATAGAGATATATAATTAATTGTTATATATTATTTAGTACTCTTCAAACTTCCTGAACTTATTAACTAATAGGTTTTTTACTGGACCTCCTTTAGTCCATTAGTATTTTATATACATGTAAGGTCATATCATCTGCAAATAAGATAGTATTGCTTTTTCTTTTTCAACCTGGATGGGTTTTATTTCTTTTTAAACATATTTGATGTCTTTCAATTATTTTCATTAAGTTACACTTGAATAAAATATTATATTAGTTTTAGGTGTACAATATTTTCAATATTTTTACACATTATAAAATAATCACCACAATAAGCCCAGTTATCTCCTGCCATACAAAGCTGTTACAATATTGTTGACTATATTCTCTATGTATACATTATATCCCTGTGATTGATTTATTTTATAGCTGGAAATTCGTATGTCTTAAATCCCTTCANAAATATTAGTTTTAGGTGTACAATATTTTCAATATTTTTACACATTATAAAATAATCACCGCCATAAGCCCAGTTATCCCCTGCCATACAAAGCTGTTACAATATTGTTGACTATATTCTTTATGTATACATTATATCCCTGTGATTGATTTATTTTATAGCTGGAAATTCGTATGTCTTAAATCCCTTCATCTATTTAGTCTGTCCCCATAACCGTCTCCACTCTGGCAATCACCAGTTTCTTCTCTATCTATAAGTCTGTTTGTTTTGTGTTTTAGATTCTGCATGTGAGTAAAATCATGGTATTTGTCTTTCTTGGTCTTGACTTACTTTGCTTAGCATAAAGAATGCTTTTTATTTCTCATTCTTGTCTAATTAGCCCTGGCTAAAACCTCCACTACAATGTTGACTAGAAATGGTGAGAATAAACACCCTCATTTTGTTTCTGATCTTCATAGGAAAGCTTTCAGTCTTTCACCATTAAGTATGATGTTATCTGTGGGGTTTTTGTAAAGGCCTTCCTGCTATCCGAAAGTAGAACACTCTTATGAAAGCTTTTGTAGGCTCAAATGGTGTAAAATGAAGACACAGTTAGCAAAGGACACATCTTGCTAACAGGTGCATGGAGAAAATGAAGACAAAGCACAGCTCAAAGACACAGTTTAAAGCTATGGTACTGGATGCTTAGATGACGACCGCAGTTCCCAGGGAATGAGCTTGGCAGTGCTGCTCTTGATGCCCTAGATGCATATGCCCTCCATGGTGGCTTGTTGCAAAACAAATGCTGCTTTTGGCTTTTCATCTTTTTTTTTTTTTTTCAGAAAAGTGAAAATCCTCTTCAGATTTCTTTCGGTTACCAAAAGCAAATACTAACCTAGGTCCTTAGTAAAAGTGAAAGGTTATGAAGCAAACTTTAGAAAAAGTGGGGGATTCCTGTATATGCTTTATCAGGTTGAAAAATTTTGTCTAGTTTGTCAGGTACTTTTTATCCAGTAAAGGATACTGGATTATGTCAATGCCTCTTCTGTGTCCACTGAGATGATCATGTGGTTTTATCTTTTATTCTATTAATATCACCTTGATTGATTTTCATGTGTTAAATTGACCTTACATTCTGGAATAAATCCCACTTTGACATGGTGCAGGATACTTTTTATATGTTACTGTATTCAGTGTGATAGTATTTTGCTAATGACTTTTTGGGTCTATATTTATAAAGAATATCTTGTAGTTTTGTGTTATCATTGTCTAATTTTAGTATCATGCAAATATTAGTCTCATACAATTAATTTTGATGTATTTGTCTTTATTTTTTGTGGAAGAACTTGGAATGTATTGGTATTAATTCTTCTTTAGTAGTTCTGTGGTTTTAATCAGTGAAGTAATCTGGTCTTAGACTTCGTGAGATGTTTTTGATTACTAATCTCTACTCATTACAGATATGATCACATTTTCTGTATCTTTTTTCCAAGTTGCTGCTGCTAAGTCACTTCAGGCATGTCTGACTCTGTGCGACCCCATAGATGGCAGCCTACTAGGTTCCCCCATCCCTGGGATTCTCCAGGCAAGAACACTGGAGTGGGTTGCCATTTCCTTCTCCAATGCATGAAAGTGGAAAGTGAAAATTGAAAGTGAAGTCACTCAGTCGTGTCCAACTCTTCACGACCTCATGGACTGCAGCCCACCAGGCTCCTCCGTCCATGGGATTTTCCAGGCAAGAGTACTGGAGTGGGGTGCCATCGCCTTCTCCAATCTTTTTTCCAAGTAGAGAATACCAGTATAGAGATAGAAATGATTAATATGTGTGTATGTGTGTGTGAAGTGTGTGCTTAGTTGCTCAGTCATGTCCAACTCTTTTGCAAGCCCATGGACTGTAGGCTGCTAGGCTCCTCTGTCCATGGGGTAATCCAGGGGTAATCCAGGCAAGAATACTGGAATGGGTAGTCATTCCCTTCTCCAGGGGATCTTCCTGACCCACGGATCAAACTCAGGCCTCTTGCATTCCAGGCAGATTATTTACCATCTGAACCACCAGGGCAGACTCACGTATGTGATATATATATACATATAATATATATAAACAACTTATTATTGACATCAAAAATGCACTAAAATGAAAACTTCACTAAAAGGACTCAATAAAAGATTTGAGTAGGCAGAAGAATCAGTGAACTTGAAGATAGGTCAGTTGAGATTATCTAGTCTGAAGAATAGTAAATAAAAAGAATAAAAATGAACATAATCCTAGAAAACTACAAAATATCACCAAGCATATTAACATTTGCCTAGACAAAGTCCCAGCAGGAGAGGAGGGAAAGAAAGAGGCAGAGAGAAAATCTGAAGAACTAATGATAGAAATCTACCCATATCTAATGAAAACCATTAATCTATATATCTCAAAGCTCAACAAGCTCTGCTGCCAAGTCACTTCAGTCGTGTCCGACTCTGTGTGACCCCATAGACGGCATCCCACCAGGCTCCCCCATCCCTGGGATTCTCCAGGCAAGAACACTGGAGTGGGTTACCATTTCCTTCTCCAATGCATGAAAAAGAAAAGTGAAAGTGAAGTCGCTCAGTCTGTCCGACTGTTAGCGACCCCATGGACTGCAGCCCACCAGGCTACTCCGTCCATTGGATTTTCCAGGCAAGAGTACTGGGGTGGGGTGCCATTGCCTTCCCTGCAACAAGCTCTAAGAAGGATAAAATAAAGGACAATCACATCTCAGTACATCACATTTTTTTGAAAGAGAAAAACAAATAGGGATTCTTTAAGGCAGCAAGACAGATACAACTCCTCACAGACAAGGTATCCTCAGTCTGATTTGCATCTGATTTCTATCAGAAACCATGAAAGTGAGAAAGCTGAGGGATGAGATATTCAAAACTCTAAAAGCAAAAGGCCAATGAAGAATCCTATATCCAGTGAAACTATCCTTCAAAACAAGGCGTCATTCCCATCCTTTCCTTTTGTCCTTTAAACATGGTTTCTTTTTTTTCTTTTAACATATTTAAAATAGACGATTTGAAGTCTTTCTTTAATCAGTCCAATATCTGAGCTTCCTAAGGAATCTTTTCTACTGACTGCTTTTTTTTTTTCATGTTCTAGGCCAAATTTCTTATTTCTTTGCATGTTTCATAAGTTCTTGTTGAAAACTGACATTTAAAAAAATAATGTAATGTGTGTGTATGCATGTTAGCAGCTCAGCCTCATGTCTGACACTTTGCAGCCCCATGGACTGTAGCCTTCCAGGTTCCCCTGTCCATGGAATTCTCCAGGCAAGAATACTGGAGTGGGTTGTCATTTCCTTCTCCAAATGTAATGTGGGAACTAGGGAATCAGAATCTCCCCCTTCCCAGGGCTTGTTACTATTGCGGTTTGTTCCTTGGTGACTTTTCTGACTTAATCCTATAAAGTCTGTATTTTTTGTCATCTTTGTCCACTGAAATCTCTGCTCACTTAGGTTAGTTGTCAGCTTATAATTGGGAAGATACTTTCTCCAATGCCTAGAACCAATAAGTTTCCTTATCTTTGACAAAGGGCTCTGTGTATCTTTGTCATGGTGCCAGGCAGTTAGTTGAGAACTCTGCCTTAGCCTTCCCTTCCAACTTGTGCAGAACCCCAACATCAGCAGAAGGCAAGCACTGAGGGCTTTTTAGGGTCTTTCCTAAGCATACACACACAGTCTTGGACAACTTTTTAGATTACCAGGAATATGGAGTTTCCCAAAGTCCCTGTGGATATCTCATTTCCCAGCTTCTTCTTTTAAGCTTTTTAATCAGTCTATTGTTTGCTTCAACTGTTATTCATGACTTGGGTATCTACAATCTTAACAATTTCCTGTAATTTTTTTCTACAAAAGCCCTATGGTAAAGACTTTTGACACTGGTGGAGCTCTGAGTAAGGTCAAATAAAGACAATCTTGCAAGTAGAGTGTCCTAGACAACCACTAGACAGATCAACTTTGAAGGAGCTCTGCCTATATTCTGCTCCTTTTCATGGCTGCCAGACTGTTGCTTTTTAGACTGTTGGGGCAGTTAGCTTCAAGGCTACCACTGAGTGGGGGAGTTGGATGAAAACAGCACAAGTTAGAATGACACAAAACTCACTGTTCTTACCATGATTCAGACATCTTATTGACTAAACACTTCCTGAAGAGCTGAACTTCCTTGGTTTACTTTCAAAGTTTTTAGAAATTGATTCTGACCATTTTTGCCAGTTTTCTCACTGCTTTTTACAAAGGAGAGAATTTTCAGAACTTCTTGCTTTGCTACTTTTTGCTGATATGTCACCCAATGAAAGTGTTTTAAGAGCAAAAAAAAAAAAAAAAAGACAAGTGATAAAGAAGGGTACAGGAAGAGGAAAATATAAGGAAGAAAAAATAGAAACTTCTAATCAGCTTGTAATTGCATGAATGTAACTTCTCTGCACAAAAATATTATAACTGCTTCTTTTTTTTTCAAGTTAAAGAAGCTTATTTTTTTAATTTTTATTTTTACTTTATTTTGCTTTACAATACTGTATTGGTTTTGCCATACATTGACATGAATCAACCATGGGTGTACATGAGTTCCCAATCCTGAACCCCCCTCTCATCTCCCACCCCATATCATCTCTCTGGATCATCCCCGTGCACCAGCCCCAAGCATCCTGTAATAACTGCTTCTTAATTCCAATATTACTGGCAGTGTTTCAAGGCCAGAATATGCTTACCCTAGGTAAAGCTTGAAACTTTCCTGTTCTTGTTTCTCAAAGTGTAGCCACTGTTCCATTAGGTGAGCCTCCTGCCCATGTCTCTACCTCTCTGACCCTTCCTCCTACCCACACTCACGATGCAGCATATTGCTTCAGTTCCAGGCTCTGGCTGGAGACCCCTGTTCTGGTGCCATCACTGGTCTCATACAAAAGGAAAATATGGACCTAACAGGTGATCTGTGAAAGTCAAAGCACAGAGAAATTACTCTCCTGCCCACAGTTGGGTGGTTGGTTTCCAGCCCAAATATATATATATTTTCCCCAATAGGGATAGAATAAAAGTTTTTTCCATTTTGTTAAGACTACACTGAGAAGAGAGTGACCATTAGAATCAAAGTCAGAAAGAACAAGTGGACCAAAGCTAATCTAGCCCTGCTCAATGAAGCCAGTGACAAGACAAAGTTGTAACCAATGGTATCACGGAGTTCTGGGTCCTCTATCTAATAAGAAGGTGCCTGGAAGATTTTAGACCCTGCACATAGGAACAAGAAGCCAATGAGAAAGTACATATTTAAGAAGCAAAAGGAAGTATAGGTTTGACGAGAAAGGAGCAAAATTAAATGTGGTTCAGTAGTTTTTATATGATGGTTGAGTCTGAGCTTTGAGCCAAGTACCTCCATATAGTCAAAGCTATAGTTTTTCCAGTAGTCATGTACGGATGCAAGAGCTGGACCATAAAGAAGGCTGAGCATCAGAGAAATGATGCTTTTGAACTGTGATACTGGAGAAGACTCGAGAGTCCCTTGGACAGCAAGGAGATCAAACCAGTCAATTTTAACGGAAATCAGTCCTGAAATTCATTGGAAGGACTGATGCTGAGGCTGAAGCTACATACTTTGGCCACCTGATGTGAAGAGCCAACTCACTGGAAAAGACCCTGATGCTGGGGAAGATTGAAGGCAGAAGGAGAAGGGGGCAACAGAGGATGAGATGGTTGGATGGCATCACTAACTCAACGGACATGAGTTTGAGCAAACTCCAAGAGATAGTGAAGGACAGGGGAGCCTGGCACGCTGCGGATCATGGGGTCGCGTGAACTGAGCTGGACACAACTTAGAGACTGAAAAACAACAGACCAAAAGATCTCTCTCTCTTAGCTGTCTGGTCTGTAGGAAAATTAGTTACAGTTTTGTTCAAATTGATAGTTTTATAAAACAGAATATATGAAATCAAATCTCTTGGGCTAATTTGGTTGTTTCCAAAGTTTGCAGTTAAAAAAGAAGTTATACCTTTTATAATAAAGCAGAGATGTCAAAATCTAAATGCCTTCAACTGACCATTCACTACAGTTTTGCTACTCAATCAACAACTCTCACTGCACTGGGCTTACCTGAGAACTGTCTATTCACATTCTACCAACATAATCCTTAATCTTAGTCATTTAGATACTAGGGAAATGACATTTAAATCCTCCTTATATAATAGCAGGAATTTTTCCTACTTCTTTTGAAAGGTTGGTAAATATTCAATTGATAACCTAATATGAAGTTCCTCTGATTTCACTGCAAAAAGTAGACATTTATATGTACACAATTTGAAATGATGGTAGAAAATGCTAGTCACTCACTTAGTAGTTTAATTCTAAGTTTATATAATGTTCACTTTAAAAAATATTAAAATAAAATTAAATACTCAAGTTGGAACAAATTTCTGATTTTAAACTTTTAAGGAAAACACACTTTTAGGAAAGTCTGAAAATTTGAATATTTCATTATCAATGAAAATGAACTATATTTTTATGAACTCATGATAAACTGTTTATTAAGGAGGTAAACTCTAGCAATTTCTAAAAATAAAAGGATAAAGATTTATCTGAAGAAGTCCATGTGGTTTGTGATGTGGTATTAGATTTTATTTTCCACTTATTAGGCAAAGTATTCATAAATGCATTTTTATCTTTTCACTCGAAAAATAAAAAATTGTTGGAGGCAATATGTTAATTTAATTGCACTTTTTTTCTTGTTTCTGGCTAAACTGCATACTCAAAAAGGAAAACTGTTGTGATTATTCCTTATGCTAAATTGATAATAACTTTAAATAAGTCACTGGTATTACTTGAACATGGATTTTAATCTCCTGATTGAGAAAGACATTAAAACAGATCTTTAGTCATCTAATGAGAGGACACCAATTATCATAGTGAGTCACAGTATTGTATTGTATTCATTTAGAAAATATTCTGAGGAAACTTATTTTGAGGCAGCATCTTGGAGGTATAATTTTTCAGTTAAGTTCAGTTGCTCAGTTGTGTCCAACTCTTTGCGACCCCATGAATCGCAGCACACCAAGCCTCCTTGTTCATCACCATCTCCCAGAGTTCAGTCAGACTCATGTCCATCAGTCAGTGATGCCATCCCGCCATCTCATCCTCAGTCATCCCCTTCTCCTCCTGCCCCCAATCCCTCCCAGCATCAGAGTCTTTTCCAATGAGTCAGCTCTTCTCATGAGGTGGCCAAAGTACTGGAGTTTCAGCTTTAGCATCATTCCTTCTAAAGAAATCCCAGGGTTGATCTCCTTCAGAATGGACTGGTTGGATCTCCTTGCAGTCCAAGGGACTCTCAAGAGTCTTCTCCAACACCACAGTTCAAAAGCATCGATTCTTCGGCGCTCAGCTTTCTTCACAGTCCAACTTTCACATCCATACATGACCACAGGAAAAACCATAGCCTTGACTAGGCGGACCTTAGTCGGCAAAGTAATGTCTCTGCTTTTGAATATACTATCCAGGTTGGTCATAACTTTTCTTCCAAGGAGTAAGCGTCTTTTAATTTCATGGCTGCAGTCACCATCTGCAGTGATTTTGGAGCCCAAAAAAATAAAGTCTGACACTGTTTCCACTGTTTCCCCATCTATTTCCCATGAAGTGATGGGACCGGATGCCATGATCTTCGTTTTCTGAATGTTGAGCTTTAAGCCAACTTTTTCGCTCTCCTCCTTCACTTTCATCAAGAGGCTTTTTAGCTCCTCCTCACTTTCTGCCATAAGGGTGGTGTCATCAGCATATCTGAGGTTATTGATATTTCTCCCGGCAATCTTGATTCCAGCTTGTGTTTCTTCCAGTCCAGCGTTTCTCATGATGTACTCTGCATATAAGTTAAATAAGCAGGGAGACAATATACAGCCTTGACGTACTCCTTTTCCTATTTGGAACCAGTCTGTTGTTCCATGTCCAGTTCTAACTGTTGCTTCCTGACCTGCATACAGATTTCTCAAGAGGCAGGTTAGGTGGTCTGGTATTCCCATCTCTTTCAGAATTTTCCACAGTTTATTGTGATCCACACAGTCAAAGGCTTTGGCATAGTCAATAAAGCAGAAATAGATGTTTTTCTGGAACTCTCTTGCTTTTTCCATGATCCAGCGGATGTTGGCAATTTGATCTCTGGTTCCTCTGCCTGTTCTAAAACCAGCTTGAACATCAGGGAGTTCACGGTTCACATATTGCTGAAGCCTGGCTTGGAGAATTTTGAGCATTACTTTACTAGCGTGTGAGATGAGTGCAATTGTGCGGTAGTTTGAGCATTCTTTGGCATTGCCTTTCTTTGGAATTGGAATGAAAACTGACCTTTTCCAGTCCTGTGGCCACTGCTGAGTTTTCCAAATTTGCTGGCATATTGAGTGCAGCACTTTCACAGCATCATCTTCCAGGATTTGAAACAGCTCAACGGGAATTCCATCACCTCCACTAGCTTTGTTCTTAGTGATGCTTTCTAAGGCCCACTTGACTTCACATTCCAAGATGTCTGGCTCTAGATTAGTGATCACATCCTCATGATTATCTGGGTCGTGAAGATCTTTTCTGTACAGTTCTTCTGTGTATTCTTGCCACCTCTTCTTAATATCTTCTGCTTCTGTTAGGTCCATACCATTTCTATCCTTTATCGAGCCCATCTTTGCATGAAATGTTCCCTTGGTATCTCCAATTCTCTTGAAGAGATCTCTAGTCTTTCCCATTCTGTTGTTTTCCTCTATCTCTTTGCATTGATTGCTGAAGAAGGCTTTCTTATCTCTTCTTGCTATTCTTTGGAACTCTGCATTCAGATGCTTATATCTTTTCTTTTCTCCTTTGCTTTTCGCCTCTCTTCTTTTCAGTGCTATTTGTAAGGCTTCTCCAGACAGCCATTTTGCTTTTTTGCATTTCTTTTCCATGGGGATGGTCTTGATCCCTGTCTCCTGTACAATGTCACGAACCTCATTCCATAGTTCATCAGGAACTCTATCTATCAGATCTAGGCCCTTAAATCTATTTCTCACTTCCACTGTATAATCATAAGGGATTTGATTTAGGTCATACCTGAATGGTCTAGCGGTTTTCCCTACTTTCTTCAATTTAAGTCTGAATTTGGTAATAAGGAGTTCATGATCTGAGCCACAGTCAGCTCCTGGTCTTGTTTTTGTTGACTGTATAGAGCTTCTCCATCTTTGGCTGCAAAGAATATAATCAATCTGATTTCGGTGTTGACCATCTGGTGATGTCCATGTGTAGAGTCTTCTCTTGTGTTGCTGGAAGAGGGTGTTTGCTATGACCAGTGCATTTTCTTGGCAAAACTCTATTAGTCTTTGCCCTGCTTCATTCCGCATTCCAAGGCCAAATTTGCCTGTTACTCCAGGTGTTTCTTGACTTCCTACTTTTGCATTCCAGTCCCCTATAATGAAAAGGACATCTTTTTTGGGTGTTAGTTCTAAAAGGTCTTGTAGGTCTTCATAAAACCGTTTAACTTCAGCTTCTTCAGCATTACTGGTTGGGTCATAGACTTGGATTACTGTGATATTGAATGGTTTGCCTTGGAGACGAAGAGAGATCATTCTGTCGTTTTTGAGACTGCATCCAAATACTGCATTTCGGACTCTTTTGTTGACCATGATGGCTACTCCATTTCTTCTGAGGGATTCCTGTCTGCAGTAGTAGACATAATGGTCATCTGAGTTAAATTCACTCATTCCAGTCCATTTTAGTTCGCTGATTCCTAGAATGTCGACGTTCACCCTTGCCATCTCTTGTTTGACCACTTCCAATTTGCCTTGATTCATGGACCTGACATTCCAGGTTCCTATGCAATACTGCTCTTTACAACATCATATCTTGCTTCTATCACCAGTTACATTCACAACTGGGTATTGTTTTTGCTTTGGCTCCATCCCTTCATTCTTTCTGGAGTTATTTCTCCACTGATCTCCAGTAGCATATTGGGCACCTAATGATAAATTATATAAATCACTCCTGATTGCAAATTTGGCCACTTTTCATGAATTTGGTACAGTTGTTCAAATTTTTCCAGAACTAAAATAATCACTGTCTCTTTTGACTCCTGAAAAAATTCACAAACAGCTGGAAACTAGGTTGGAATGCAACACTAGCAATTAAACAAGTAAGATTTTAAAATAAATGACTTTGTATAGAAAACATCACTTTTCTACATAATTAATAGCTCTAGTGCTATGTGCTATATATTCAAAGAGAGCAGAAAGGCATATGTTTCCTCAGAGAGCACCCAGTCCAAATACCAATAGATTGCTTGACCATATAATATCCTCAGAGGCAGTTCCAAGCCCATAGAACTCACCAAAAGACCAGATGTTACTACTAGAATGTTCCAAGTCTTGGCGTCTGGGTCTTGGTAAGCCTGAGAGATAACCTTGGGTCTTGTCTATTGCTAAAATAGGACATGAAAATAAGTTTCATAGTAAAGAGTCTAAATGATTCTGAAGAGATATACTGGGCTGAAAAACGATTCAAAGTATAACAGTTTTAATAAGTTATTGGCTTATCTACACCAATTAAATGTACTGGGAGAATGTCAAAACAGTTTCAAGGCTTGGAATAATAATTTTTCACTGACTTTAAGCATGTTCTGAATTAATTGTACCAATCAAAATACTTTCCAGTAACTGAGAGTACACATACATACATCTTTCACTGTGAATAACAAGAAAAGGAGGACAGCCATAGTTTTGTTTTTAGATTTCAGGTAGTTTTCGAATGTTTTCAACTATCCTTCATCCCATTTCTATGAAATTTAAGGTTTGACATGTAGAAGTCTATTAATCATGCAGCACTATTAATTACATAGAATTGATGCTTTCAAACTGTGGTGCTGGAGAAGACTCTTGAGAGTTGCTTGGACAGCAAGGGGATCAAGCCAGTCAATCCTAAAGGAAATCAACCCTGAATACTCATTGGAAGGACTGATAGTGAAGCTGAAGTTCCAATACTTTGGCCACCGGGTGCAAAGAGCTAACACACTGGAAAAGACCCTGATGCTGGGAAGGATTGATGGCAGAATGAGAAGCAGGCAAGATGAGATGGTTGGACGGCATCACCAATTCAATGAACATGAACTTAGACAAAGTCTAGGAGACAGTGAAGGACAGGGAAGTCTGGAGTGCTGCAAACCATGGGGTCACAAAGGACTGGACACAACTTGGTGACTGAACAAGAACAAAATGCAGAAGTCATAATATAGTTGTGGGAAAATAAATGAATTGTTTTATGTATCTGATTCTGTAAAGATACTGTGTTTCTTGGGGGTTATAAATTGTAGATTTATAGATAGAGTATAAGAAGTAGCATGGTAGTAACAAGAACTTTGAAAATTCATACATTTAACTCAGTAATTCCACTTCTTAGAAATTCATCCAAAGACATGACTTAAATGTGGACAAAGATTTATTTGTAAGGATGTTCACTGTGACTGTAAATAGCTATATCATAAAATGCATTGGCCATCTGATGCAAAGAGCTGACTCATTGGAAAAGACCCTGATGCTGGGAAAGATTGAAGGTGGGAGGAGAGGGGCCTGACAGAGGATGAGATGGTTGTGGGCATCACCGACTCAGTGGACATGAGTCTGAGTAAACTCTGGGAGTTGGTGATGGACAGGAAGGCCTGGCGTGCTGCAGTCCATGNCCTGATGCTGGGAAAGATTGAAGGTGGGGGGAGAGGGGGCTGACAGAGGATGAGATGGTTGTGGGCATCACCGACTCAGTGGACATGAGTCTGAGTAAACTCTGGGAGTTGGTGATGGACAGGAAGGCCTGGCGTGCTGCAGTCCATGGGGTCTCAAAGAGTCAGACATGAATGAGTGACTGAACTGATCTGAACTGAAAATGCATTATGATATAAATATTCAATTATTGGGGATGTTACACACAGTAAAGTATCCTGTAGCATTAAAATCATTTTAAGACTGTTTAATTGGCACAGAAAAATGTGCATGATATATTAAAGGTAGAAGACAAAACTATATAAATAACAGAACCCCAACAAGAAAATAAAACAGGTGTAAACTGACTCAAGACTAGAACAAATACATAAAAGCCCTGGCATGGTTATGTCTGGATAGTGAATTATGGGTCTTTTAAATTTTCCTCTTCATTAGTTAGCATTGTCAACATGTATTTTAAAATAGACAAATATGAATTAAATACTATATATTATAATTATATATAAATTTATATTATATAAATTATGTTTATATATAATTATATATGTTTATATAATTTTATATATTATTATTATATTAGCAGAATGCATACAGTTTGAAAAGGCTGAAAATCAACTATAATGTCTTTAAACATGAAACACTGCAAATTCCCTAGCTCCTCTTGGGAATGTCATTCATGTGTTGGGATTTCTTTTCTATACTGAGAATATGGGAACAAATTCAAAGAGAAATTGACACCGTTCAGCTCAGTTCAGTTCAGTTCTGTTGCTCAGTTGTGTCCGACTTTTTGTGATCCCATGAGCTGCAGCACACCAGGCCTCCCTGTCCATCACCAACTCCCAGAGTTTACTCAAACTCATGTCCATTGAGTCAGTGATGCCATCCAACCATCTCATCCTTTGTCATCCCCTGCTCTTCCTGCCTTCAATCTTTCCCAACATCAGGGTCTTTTCAAATGAGTCAGTTCTTCGCATCAGGTGGCCAAAGTATTGGAGTTTCAGCTTCAGCATCAGTCCTTNAGTTTACTCAAACTCACGTCCATTGAGTCAGTGATGCCATCCAACCATCTCATCCTTTGTCATCCCCTGCTCTTCCTGCCTTCAATCTTTCCCAACATCAGGGTCTTTTCAAATGAGTCAGTTCTTCGCATCAGGTGGCCAAAGTATTGGAGTTTCAGCTTCAGCATCAGTCCTTCCAATGAATCTCATGACTGATTTCCTTTAGGATGACTGGTTGGATCTCCTTGCTGTCCAAGGGACCCTCAAGAGTCTCCTCCAACACCACAGTTCAAAAGCATGAATTCTTCAGTGCTCAGCTTTCTTTTAGTCCAACTCTCACATCCATACATGACTACTAGAAAACCATAGCCTTGACTAGATGGACCTTTATTGTTTCTGCTTTTTAATATGGAGTCTAGATTTGTCATAACTTTCCTTCCAAGGAGAAACCATCTTTTAATTTCATGGCTGCATTCAACATCTGCAGTGATTTTGGAGTGCCCCAGAATAAAGTCTGCCACTGTTTCCCCATCTATTTGCCATGATGTGATGGGGCCAGATGCCACAATCTCAGTTTTCTGAATATTGAATGTTAAGCCAACATTCTTATTTGTCATAACTTTCCTTCCAAGGAGAAACCATCTTTTAATTTCATGGCTGCATTCAACATCTGCAGTGATTTTGGAGTGCCCCAGAATAAAGTCTGCCACTGTTTCCCCATCTATTTGCCATGATGTGATGGGGCCAGATGCCACAATCTCAGTTTTCTGAATATTGAATGTTAAGCCAACATTCTTATTCTCTTTCACCTTCATCAAGAGGTTCTTTAGTTCTTCTTCACTTTCTGCCATAAGGGTGGTGTCATCTGCATATCTGAGGTTATTGAGATTTCTCCCAGCAATCTTGATTCCAGCTTGTGTTTCATCCAGTCCAGTGTTTCTCATGATGTACTCTGCATATAAGTTAAATAAGCAGGATAATAATGTACAGCTTTGACGTACTCCTTTTACTATTTGGAACCAGTCTGTTGTTCCATGTCCAGTTCTAACTGTTGCTTTCTGACCTGCATACAGATTTCTCAAGAGGCAGGTCAGGTGGTCTAGTATTCCCACCTCTTTCAGAATTTTCCACAGTTTATTGTGCATGTGAAAAGAAAAAGAAAAATCAATTTTCCAACTAAAATAACATTTCAGAGTATAGTTAACAGTGCTGCATTATAAAACAATTTCAGATTATAGTTAACAGTGCTGTCTTGATGACTGTGGCTTTGTAGTACAGCCTGAAGTCAGGCAAGTTGGTTCCTCCAGTTCCATTCTTCTTTCTCAAGATTGCTTTGGCTATTCAAGTTTTTTTTTGTATTTCCATACAAATCTTGAAATTATTTGTTCTAGTTCTGTGAAAAATACCGCTGGTAGCTTGATAGGGATTGCATTGAATCTGTAGATTGCTTTGGGTAGTATACTCATTTTCACTATATTGATTCTTCTGATCCATGAACGTGGTATATTTCTCCATCTATTAGTGTACTCTTTGATTTCTTTCACCAGTGTTTTGTAGTTTTCTATATATAGGTCTTTAGTTTCTTTAGGTAGATATATTCCTAAGTATTTTATTCTTTTCGTTGCTATGGTGAATGGAATTGTTTTTGAAATTTCTTTTTCTACTTTCTC
>SJYX01010529.1:14637-46044 GCA_006410675.1 Oreotragus oreotragus | reverse complement strand
ATTGCTTTGGCTATTCGAGGTTTTTTGTATTTCCATACAAATCTTGAAATTATTTGTTCTAGTTCTGTGAAAAATACCGCTGGTAGCTTGATAGGGATTGCATTGAATCTGTAGATTCCTTTGGGTAGTATACTCATTTTCACTGTATTGATTCTTCTGATCCATGAACATGATATTAGTGTCCTCTTTGATTTCTTTCACCAGTGTTTTATAGTTTTCTATATATAGGTCTTTAGTTTCTTTAGTTAGATATATTCCTAAGTATTTTATTCTTTTTGTTGCAATGGTAAATGGAATTGTTTCCTTAATTTCTCTTTGTATTTACTCATTATTAGTATCTAGGAATGCAAAGGATTTCTGCATGTTGATTTTATATCCTGCAACTTTACTATATTCATTGATTAGCTCTAGTAATTTTCTGGTGGAGTCTTTAGGGTTTTCTATGTAGAGTATCATGTCATCTGCAAACAGTGAGATTCTTACTTTAAGATTTATTTTTAAGGGGAAACAATATAGTAGTGAGAGCTGTCCTGTGAGGTAGTGAGTTGTTTTTGCCAAAGGTATCCTGATGGATTCAGGGATATTTTAGAGAAGATTTCATGGGTTAACCCTTCTTGGTTTTTACACATACCTGTGTCTTATACGTACATTTTGTAATTTCTTTATTCATTGTTTTGTAGTTTGTTTATCTGTTTACTCATAGTTAGATAACATCACTTACTCAATGGACATGAGTTTGTGCAAACTGCAGGAGATAGTGAAGGACAGGGAAGGCTGGCATGCTGCAGTTCGTAGGATCGCAAAGAGTTGGGCATTTCTAAGCAACTGAACAACAACAGCACCTGTAATGTGATGATGATAATTCAGTGGACTCTGATGAGCCAGGCAGCCCCAAATCTATTACCAATTTTTTTTTTTCATTTAATATTCACAGTAAGAATTTTAAGCAGAAATTATCATTGTTTGACATATGAGGAAACTGAGGTGTAGGAAGTTTAAGTAACTTGCTGAGGTCATTATGTTAACAAGTTTGAGCACTTTACTGCTGTAGAGTACAGCTTACCAAGACAGTGGCTGAATGATGCTTGGATGAGAATGGTAACAAGCTTGAGTAAGTGGGAAAAGCCGTCTCTTAAGTAAATCATTTCTATTTCCCACCAGCTAATTGAAGACAGGCGTTAAGAGGAAGGAATTAGTTCCACTCTGAGTTGCCAGGCCATAGTGTGTATTGCTTCCAACCGAGGTTGGGGGCAGGGGGCACAAGAGCATTGTTCTAATGCAGATCACAGAGGAAATTGCTCTTGACATGGCTGTGAATAGCTGTATTGAAGTTTTATCTGCTATAATTTCATTATCTTTCAAAGCATACTTATTAGGTAAATTTTGCTATTGTAATTTGCAAAACAGTAAAGTTGCTAGTTGATGTGAGCTTGCTCCATCTGAGGCTAGGAGATGTCTGTGTAAGATTTTTCTCAAGATACCTGCCAACCAAAGATAAGTCTTTATATCGAGCCAGATCCTGAGAACCTAAGAAGTCTTTTTATACTACTCCAGAGGGCAAGATTGAACGCCTTTTCCCTCTAACTTTACTTCAAAAATATAAGTTATAGACATGATATAGCTTGAAATAGGTATATTCTTTCCATTCTCCTTGCACATAAATCCCTCAGCTATAGAGTAAAAACCTCATAAGAAGTCATTTCTGTTAGGAAAAACCTCATAAGAAGTCATTTCTGTTAGGAATTAACACTTTAAATTCCCAGAATTATACCGGGCTTCTATTCTATTACAGAACTACTTGAAAGGTACACATTTTTAAATACTTCTCAAGTTCCTTCTTTTCTGCTGCCGGTTTTGTGGACTTTTCAACTCTGAGAGAACTGCCTTTGAAAGGTTTTGCACTCTCTATCAAGTATTATTCAATAAATCATTTTCAGCAAGTAAGTCAAATAAGCATATTAGTCTGTGTGTAGCATTTAAACAGGCTGTTAAACTGGCTGCATTTTGGCTTTAACCCAATTAAAGGTTGTCATAATGAGTCTATCTAGAACAGGAATAAGTCAGGTCAGGTTTCGAATGAAATGTATATTTTTGTAGAAGTAACCTCTCAGGGGATCCAGCCCTGCAAATTGCAGAGTGTGATACAAGAGTCACAGAAGCTCAGAAATTTACGGGAATGAATAGTCTTCCAGCTATGTCATATATTAATCAAAATGGTTTAGTGTCAGCTCTTGCTTTTAAATTCCAGTGAATAAAAGACAGCTTATTTTCCTAAGGATATCATGATGTGTGTGTGTGTATTTTAAGTGCAATGTTATATGAATGAGTTACGCTTGTCTAACCCAACTCCTGTTAATCCTTGACCATTTAAATGGAAAACCTATCTAAGCTGACTTTATTCCATGGAAGTCACTTTTCAGTGGTGGAGATTAAGAGCTGTCATTGTGACCAGCACACTCTAGTACTTTAAACAGAGGGCTGTTATTATGCGCCTCTGAATTTTATCCTTTATTTTGTTAATTAGAGTGACTATTTCAACCAGATTTCCAGCCAGGCTTTTATTGATTGTTCTCAAATGGGAGAGAATTCAGCTATTTACATAAGAATTAATTTCTGGCCCTGAGTCTAGCCACAGCCTACTCCGGATTTGAACCCGTTAAATAAATCAAGGAGGTCCTGCTGAAGAATTAAAATTGTTCTTTGAAATTTGATCAAAAGAATTTTGAGTACACATTCATTTTTAAAAGTAAATTTATTTGATTTGATTTAAAATCCATCTCTTCAGTTTATCAGACTGTTTGCTGCTGCTGCTGCTAAGTCACTTCAGTCGTGTCGACTGTGTGCGACCCCATAGATGGCAGCCCACCAGCTTCGCCCGTCCCTGGGATTCTCCAGGCAAGAACACTGGAGTGGGTTGCCATCTGTCTCTTATACACATCTAGATGTGTATAAGAGACAGTTGTTGTCTCGCATATAGGGTCATCGTTACCATCTTTCTAAATTCNGACCCCATAGATGGCAGCCCACCAGCTTCGCCCGTCCCTGGGATTCTCCAGGCAAGAACACTGGAGTGGGTTGCCATTTCCTTCTCCAATGCATGAAAGTGAAAAGTAAAGTCGCTCAGTTGTGCCCGACTCTTAGTGACCCAGTGGACTACAGCCTACCAGGCTCCTCCGTCCATGGGATTTTCCAGGCAAGAGTACTGGAATGGGGTGCCATCGCCTTCATAAATGTCATGGCAAGACTGGAAAGAACAGTTCTGACCACCTACCACCAGGTGGCGCTATGTTTTGCCCATCCCAGTGCTAAGTCATTTCAGTCATGTCCCCAGTGGGGGTTTTGTAGAGTAGTGGATTTTGCTCTGACACACTCTTAGGGCAAATGAGCCTACTCGTTTTTCTTATTAACCTGCCTGCAGGTGTCCAAATAATCCAAATGCCCACATGAAATCTAGGATGATGTTACAAATAAGCAGATGGAAATTATCCTCTTACGATAGTTTTTGCAGTGGCAAAAGGAACAGGAAAAGACTCCAAAAGAAATATTTAGGTCATATATTTCTGCTGGAAGGTGCCAGTTGGGGAGTGGGTTCAGTGAGGAATGCATAGGAACAGGCCTTGATATTTTGCCTGGGTGGCTGCTCGCCAGACAGTCATCTGGCCTGACAGACGGTGGTGAGGGGAAGAAGAAAGCCTGTGTGCTTGTCCCTCATGCACTTTGAGATAATCGCTAATAGGAACTTGCTTCCTTGGTAAGTAGGCTTCAGGGCTATAGAGGCCCTGCTCTTATCAGGCCTCCTGACCCCAGAGGCCGAGGAAGACAGACCTGCTTTGACTAGGAGACCCAGACACCATGGCTTGGACATTGGTGGTGTTTCTGGCAACAGAGACCACACCCTTACTTGACCTCTGTTTGCCTTCATCCGTGGAGGCACAAACCTTGGTCAGGGAGCCTGGAAGCTTCAGCCTGCAGCCTGCAGAAAGTGGCCTGTTACCTGGGACCAGACAGGGCCTCATAGCTGAGCATCAGAACCCTGAATTGAAAAAAAAAAAAAATCTTCAGGACTCCAGCCTTGGCAGGACAGCTTCTTCCCCAAATCTAATTATCAGCTTAAAATGCAGTTGCCAGCACAGAGACCCAGCTTCCATGAATTTACAGGCCTGCTTATTAAGATGTCACTTAAGGACTATAGATAATTGTGGCAACTGGCATCAGTTCTTACAGGGTCTTGTGAAACTGATTATTCTAGAGACTTGTCGTTATTTCTTGAAATGTTTTATTCTACCCATAGTCTCTCTCCATTTCTTGAAGTTACAACATTCGAAAGAAGAGAGTTATAAAAGGAAATTGTAGGATCTTGCAGTGGAAACTTTATTGTTATTTTAGTCAAAGTTGCATAACTGGCCCCATGATAAATGCAGTTAAGATCTGCTTGTGATGAAAGAAGCTGCCCTGTAGTCATAATGTGCAATGTTGATGGTATAATCTTTCCTGAAAGTGGTATAGTTTTAATAGTCATTTAATTTTCTCCTCTTGGTGTTTTCATGCTTAAAAGTAATTGTTTAACTTTTCTAATAGGAATGCTTAGATTCTTGGTTGCTGCACTGGCTATTCTTACAATGACTTACTCTACTTCTTTCTTCTGAGTGAGGGAGTGAAGTTGCTTACTCGTGTCCAACTCTTCGCGACCCCATGGACTGTAGCTTACCAGTCTTCTCCGTCCATGGGATTTTCCAGGCAAGAATACTGGAGTGGGTTGCCATTTCCTTCTCCAGGAGATCTTCCCGACCCAGGGATTAAACCCAGGTCTCCTGCATTGTAGGCAGACACTTTATGATCTGAGCCACCAGGGAAGTCCCTTTCTTCTATATTTTGATAAATGAAAAATGGTGTTTTTAAAAGGCCTGTTTCCTTAGACTTTGTTATTGAAATGTTGTTGCTTAGAGCATCTGAAGAAGGTAAATTTTAAATTGAGCTGTTCTCTGATCTGAGAATAACTGCTTATATTTCAGTTTCTTCACTTAAGAAATGTTATCAAGTTAACTGTGTGGATTGTGATTATTAACAGATCAAGTGTAATACAAATAAACATATTTAGAGGGTGGGAGGAAATTCATCCTGACATTTGTGTTCATTGTTAAGGAGGGCATGCTGGACACTCTTGTGATTTAATATTCTTAGAGACTTTTGGAAAAAAGAAATAAGATTTTGGAAGCTATAATATTCTCCATTGGTAAATGATAGTGACCTCTCATTCTCAGAGAAGACATTTCTAGATTCTTCTCCCTATATAATTTATGAATCTTCACAGATGTTCAGTGCTACATTTTTTTTATGAGAATGATGAAATATGTAGAGTACTGTTTTGAGGAATTGATACAGAAGAAAATGTAAAAACATTAGAAACACTCAATGCGTGGCTTCAAAGAAAGGAGGGAAAACTTGGCCAACTTAGAATGTTTATATAAATCTACTCCTAGGAGGTTTTACTTGTTCAGTATTCATCCATTGAGCAGTATTGAGTCCTATGCTAAACACAACTTTAAAAGTAGATTATTCTTGCTTTACATAACTCATATTTAAATTTTATATGTAATATACACAGAATTGTCTAACCACAGACATGAACAGTATAATGAATATTTATACAAAATATGCTGAAGACATTAAAGAGGATTAATGGCTACTGAGTCATTGTACCAGATCTGTATTTCTAAAGCTGCTATTGCTCAGGTTTTCTATTCTTCCCAGAACATACTCCCAATAGATTCAAGCTGTGTTCCAAGTCATATTTGAACCTCAAGAGTCACTGAAGATTCGTCAAGTCACTGTAAAATGAGAATGATTTTAAACAGTTTGAAATGGCTTTTAAGGGATGGTCCTATGAGTTGTGAGATTAAGAAAGATAATTAGGAATCTACAGCAACCTAACTTCAGGTGGCTTAGGATACTGGGGAAGACTCATATAGAAACAGTTATGGCAGACAAAGCGAGGGGACATGGTGGCACAAAATATCCAGGGTGAAAGGAGACTTAGGAAGGGTTCCAGTTCGCTGAGACACAGTGAGAGGGAGGGGATGTGCCTTCTCCAGTGAAGTTGCTGTAAGGAAAACCTCTTTGCCTTGAAGACCCTACTCCCTCTCCCTTGCCCACTCCTTTTCCTTCTTTTTCACCTATTGCTAAGTCACTTCAGTCCCTTCTTTTTCACCTATTGCTAAGTCACTTCAGTCCCTTCTTTTTCACCTATTGCTAAGTCACTTCAGTCGTGTCCGACTCTGTGCGACCCCATAGACGGCAGCCCACCAGGCTCCCCCATTCCCGGGATTCTCCAGGCAAGAATACTGGAGTGGGCCACCATTTCCTTCTCCAGTGCATGAAAGAGAAAAGTGAAAGTGAAGTCGCTCAGTCTGTCCGACTGTTAGCGACCCCATGGACTGCAGCCTACCAGGCTACTCCGTCCATTGGATTTTCCAGGCAAGAGTACTGGGGTGGGGTGCCATTGCCTTCCCCATTTTCACCTATTAGATTTCCGATATTGCTATAATGTCCAAATGTAAATATGAGAAACTAACAGGAAGAGGGGCCAAGAAAATAGAAGAATTCATGGAGAAATGGAAGGAGAAAGAAAATTACAATTTGTCAGCACATCAAGAGGGAAGGAACAGGACTGTCTGCTTGGAGAGCCCCCTTGCATGGCAATTTGCCCAATTTTCCTATCACTGACTGAGCTCCGCAGTACAGAATCTGGAGAGCAGCTTTCTTTGCATGTAACCCTACAGGTTTCTTCAGGGAGGACTAAATGTGCCTTTCCTTTTCCTGCCAGCCTAGTACTATTTCAATCCCTGTTGTACTCACTCAACTTTTGGCATGGGCTTCCCAGGTGGCTCAGTAGTAAAGAACCTGCCTGCCAATGCAGGAGACTTAGGTTCAATCCCTGAGTCCAGGAAGATTCCCTGGAGGGGGAAATGCAACCCACTCCAGTATTCTTGCTTAGAAATCCACATGGACAGAGGAGCCTGGTATGCTACAATTCATGGGGTCAAAAAGATTCGGACACAACTTAGCGACTGAACAACAATACATTTTATTATCTTTTTTTTTTTTTTCTGTGAGAATGGAGTATATGCTTAATAATTCTTTATTGTGTTCTTTTCACTCAATGTGTTGCATTTAATAGTGTTCAGTGGCTACTCATTACTATAGATCATAACAGCAGCCAGAATTACAATGGAAAAGAGCTATTGGATTTGGGTAGAAAATTTTTATTGATAAACCTAGTAAAGAGGACAACTGGAGCAATAGTTTAGCTGTAATTGGGAAAAAAGTAAGTTGCTAAGAATTGAGGTATGTGGGAAGATAAAGACCATTCTTTTGAACTTAGATACTAAAGTGGTGACCTTGGGCTTCTCCCACAGAAAAACACAGAATAAACCAGGATGGAAAAGAAGTGGCAGAGTTTTCTTTACATTAGAAATTTAAACATATTTAAAGGTAGAAAAGAAGTTACACTAGAGAAGAGATTCCACATTTTGGCAAGGGAGCAAGTGGTTATCGTAGAAGGGGGTAAACAGAATAGAAAATTAACAAAAAGTTACAAGTGCATCCTCTAAAGGGACTGATCTCTCCCTCGGACCCCACGCATCAGTGGTCGCTTCCACTGGTCCCCTTACTTGGCTTGGTAAAAACGTTGATATGACATGCCTTCTCACCCTACCCATGTCCACCCCCCACCCACCCAAACTGAGCAAATGACACCTGATGAAGGTGTGGGCAACAGCTCAAGGGAATCAAAGTCCTGAGAATCAATAATCTCACTTCCTCTGCTTCAGAGGTCACCATCCCCATCTTCTTTCTTCTCCATCATCCTTGGCAGTATATTGCATTGGCCAAAAAGTTCATTTGGGTTTTCCCTTGCAGTGTAACAGAGAAACCCAAACAAACCTTTTTGGCCAACCTTATATGTAACTCATGGCCCAAGTATCAAGAATTATATAAAAATGATGTTGACAGAACCCCAACACTTGAGCCAAAATGGCAGATGAAAAGCAGTTCTTCCCTGTCCTGCTTCTTCCCTCTTCCCTCCTCTTCACCCCATTCATACTTCCCTTATACCTAACTTCTCCAATTTGTATCCCATATACTTCCTGCTAAGTCCTCGTTTCTTCTGATTCCCTTAGTAGGGGAGCCATTATTCAAGTACTTAATATTAAGGAGTGGGTGACCCATGAGCTTAATCATTTCAAATTGTTGGCTTAACACAAAGGACATCTCTGCTTCTTCATACTGTCTAAGCTAAGAATACATGGAAGGCTAGTAACCAGTTAGTCCTTTTAAAATAAAGTGTTGATTTCTCAGTCATGTCCAACTCTTTGTGACCCCATGGACTGTAGCCCACCAGGCTCCTCTGTCCATGGAATTCTTCAGGCAAGAATACTAGAGTAGGTAGCCATTCCATTCTCCAGGGGATCTTCCTGATCCAGGGATTGAAACCAGGTCTCATGCTTTGAAGATGGATTCTTTACCATCTTAGTCATCTGGGAAACCCTTTAAAATAAAAGTACCTATAAATTATAAGGATTAAGTTAAATAATACATACAAATACTCAGTGCTGTATATGCCGTTATAGTAAGCACTTGATACGTTTTGCTGTTGTTCAGCGGCTCAGTTGTGTCTGATTCTTTGAGACCCCGTGGGCTGCAGCATGCCAGGCTTCCCTGTTCTTCACCGTCTTCTAGAGTTTGCTCAAACTCATATCCATTGAGTCGGTGATGCCATCCAACCATCTCATCCTCTGTTGTCCCCTTCTCTTCCTGCCTTCAGTCTTTCCCAGTATTAGGCAGAGTCTTTTCCAGTGAGTCAGTTTTTTGCATCAGGTGGCCAAAGTATTGAAGCTTCAGCTTCAGCATTAGTCCTTCCAATGAATATTCAAGACTGATTTTCTTTAGAATTGACTGGTTTAATCACTTTGCCGTCTAAAGGACTCTCAAGACTCTTCCCTAGCACCACAGTTTAAAGGCATCAATTCTTCCTCATTCACCTTTTTTTGCTGTTGTTGTCCAGCTCTCACACCCATACAGGACTACTGGAAAAACCATAGCTTTGACTCTACAGACCTTTGCTGGCAAAGTAATGTCTTTGTTTTTTAATATGCTGCTTAGGTTTATCATAATAGCTTTTCTTCTGAAGAGCAAGACTCTTTTAATTTCATTTCGATACAAGTTAGCTATTGTTATTTGTATTGTTATTTTTGGAGTGGGAGGTTATTTAGCTACTAATGTCTATCAAGAATAAATTGTATATTCAGCACACTTGAGTTCACCAGTTCTTGACTGTAAAGTGGTTCTACCCTCCATTAGCCTGTGTCTAGTCCTTTCTGTGGTTGGAACAGACAGCGTTCAAGTGCCCAGGTGGTGACCTCTCTCTTGCTGTCCTTCTATATAACCTTGTCTTTGATGGTAAGCCTGCCTTCGAAAAGGTGTCCTGCGTGCCAGGCTGTGTGCTAGGTACTTTCACTCTCATGGTTTCATTTCATCCCATCATCCTGACCACCTGAAAATCAGGCATTTTAGGGATGAGGAACTAGAGACAAGGGCCTGGGTGACATGCAAGTAAGTGGCAGGAGTGGAAATAACCTAAAGTTGTCTGATTCCAAGTTTCATGCTATGTCTTAGGATATGGTTGGAAGTTTAAAAAATGGTTCTGAAAAATTAATGGTGCATTCACAAGGAGGAATTGCTTTTAGTGGTGTTTTCTTTGGCCTTACAATCTCAAAAGAGCTGGTACTTGTTGATCTTTGTTTGATAGTTAAATCCATCACTGGAAGACAATTTATGTACAAGCAAATGCCATGAGTCACAGCCTTATTTGTAATGAGCATCAGGCATTAGCTTCACACTTGAAAACTTGTTTACTTCAATGCCATTTTAAGTTATTTCTATTTTCTTTGCTCAAATGGAAATCATGTGTTCATTTGATAAGATGTTTAATCAACTGTTAATTAGGTATCTGGGTAAAGTGATTTTCTTCATATCTTTCTCTCTTTATTCTTGGAAACTATTTTAGCTGATTGACGTTGTTCCATGAAAAGTTAAAACCATGTTTTTAAGCCTTAGGAAAAAAAGACTAGTCATATATCACTTTCTATTTTCTATTTAGGACCAATTAAATAGTTTGTATGTTTTTGGAAATTGAATGTTGCATTCTCTGGATGGAAGTTTTGTAATAAAACTCAAATCCCAGGATATTGTCACTTATTCACAGCATAGAGCTTTAGTTCAGTTATATCTTGCATGAAGTTAGAGTTCTCCAGATTTTATATTCCTTTTTCCACACCCCATCTCAGGCCACTTTCTCTAAACTAAATCCAGTTGGCTGGGAAGTAGATGAGCTACTGACATGTAATTTAAGAAATAACATGAGCTCGCTTGCGTTTTAAGGTGTGTATGTGCACGTGCCTTGTTTTACTCTTTGCCTTCTCATAGAAGAAGAGTGCCTTTGAGTTAGAGTTCTGGGAAACTAAGCTCAGAGGTACCAAATGAATAGATGAATTCAAGCTCAGTTGTAGAAGGCTAGACATTGAAGCCAACCAAACTGAGTAGCTGGGTCTCCTTAGAGATTCCTTGATAAAATTTTAGGAAAAGCATCCTAGTAGGGCAGGGATGCAGATATCTGAGAATATTGAAAATAATCAGCATGTGTGATTCAGAGATGCTTTTGCTAAATCTCATTGCAAAAAGATTAGTGTACATTTAGCCTCAGTTTCTTCAATGGTCAACATCTCTTTAATAATTACTCCCCCTAAAGAGTCTATACATGTCACTGAAATATTGGTTAGTGTTTATACGTGTTACAATAACTGTTACTTTTATCCTGGTCAATAATGATCAAAAAGCAAAAAAGTTATATCAAGGGAAACAAGCTCATAAACCTTTCTTGTTCTGTACTACTATAACATTGAACCTGGCAGTAGCAAACATGGCTTTTGTACACATCACTTGATTTGAGTCCACTGCTACAGTAATTGCTCATACAGGTAGCAGAGTTCTCATGATTTTGCTTTTCAGGGAAACAATGCAACATACACATAAATGTAAATTTAATAGAGTACCACTTCAGAACATACTTTCTAAATGAATTATCTTTAACTTGAAAACTTAGTCTAATGCATATGAAAAAAACCCACATATCTCTTTTCCTCTTCTTCATGTGAGCCTAGCAATAGAGTAAAAAGGTAAATGAAATAGAAGACTAATAAGATTGAACAGTCATGATGTCATCACCTCTAAATGTACGTTTCTTATTCTCCAGGTGGCCCTCAGAACCACATAAGTTACATGAATTAGAAACGCAACTATGCTACCTCTCATGCTGGGGTCCTAGTCTTCATCTCTGCTGATGTTTTTCAACACTGAGAAATTTAATCAAGCTATAAAATATTCAGTCTGGAAAAACTCCTGAGTGTATCCCTCTGAAAATTCATTTATGTTGCTTGATGTACTATAATTTAAGATGACATTTTTTAAGAAAGAAAGCATAGACAGTTTATCAAACAGTGTTTCAGGGTTTGAAGAAAGAAGTTGATTTCCCACAGAGAGTAAAATTTGGTCCAGAAATGAATTCAGCACATTGGCTTTATTAAGGAAATGCTTGGCTGTATCCATTTGGGAATCTCTTTGAGCAATAAATTTGATGATTTAGGCATGAATCTTCCAGTATGTCTACTGTGTCTGATAATGTTATCTCTGATTAGGTGGAGCATGTGTTATTATGCTGCATTGCTTTCATCATTATTCATTTTTTAGCTGCTTTCATGTATTTTCTTGATATTTCTCATTAATAATCAAAGTCAACTCAGGTTTTGCCATGCATTTTTGAAAGCGTTCTCAGAATATTCCTCTTTCACTTTTTCTCTGCCCCCATTGTCCCTTCTATGGTGGTAGTGGTTTAATCGCTAAGTCGTGTCCAACTCTTGTGACCCCATGGACTGTAGCCCACCAGGTTCCTCCGTCCATGGGATTCTCCAGGCAAGAATATTGGAGTGGGTTACCATTTCCTTCTCTAGGGTCCCTACTAAAGACTGTACAATATTGCATCCTTAGAAGGAGCAGTGGACTCCTTCTTGTTTTATTGAGATCAGAGCAAGAATTTAGAGAATAGACTAGGACTCTGACTATGTAAAAGCTAAGTAAATAATAGAAAAGGTACCATCATCTCTAGTGTTGTTCCTTGGAATCCTGAAGACCTAAGGTTTCATACTGGATCTACAACTTACTGCCGTTGCACCTTTGCATATATTATCAGACTTACTGACCTTTAGTTTCTCAATCTGCAAAATAATCCAATAATATCCATATCTCTATTTTGTTTTGAGAATTTATTATGAAAAATATATTCAAGGCAATTAGTAATATGTGACATGTATATATTTAACAGAAGGGGATTTTATCTTTTGTAAAAATCCTACATATTAAATTAATATACTTCCTAAATGGAGTATTTTGTAAGAAAATCACTCAACATGATTTGCTATTACCATTTTACTCAGGATTGTGATTGTGGTCATTGTGCAATTTGCAGTGATTGTTATGGTAGATGAGATGAGGTGGGTTATAATTAAATAGATAAAATCCATGTGTTTCCAAGACAAACATGAAGTTAGAGAGGAAAAATATGAATGTAGATTCTGATAGAGTTAAAGATTCTATTTCTAACATAAGCTACATAAATAAGAGAAATTTAATTAAACAAGTTTATTTGGTCTTTAATTTAAAAGAACTATAAAGATAAAGCTGTTTAAAACTCAAAGAATTGTTTTGAAGAGAATATGTTGCTAATACTTAAAACTAGTGTTTGGGACTTAATATAAAACTCAGCTTATGTCCAAGTTCACTGTCCTCTGTTTACAAAGCAAGCATGCTATGGCCTTGTGGGTTTCATGGACAGCTTTGGAATCAAAGTCAGACTTGGATATAACCTGATCAGGGAAGAGCAAGAGAGGGTGGCCATCTGACACCTAGAGACCCTGACAGCCCCAGAACCTTGTGTCCCATAATAATTGAGTTTGTGTCTAACTACTCCTATTGGGAGGCAGCATCCCTAGTTCCATTCAGGTATCTTTTTGACACTCTAAAAAGAACTCTTGACATCATTATCTACTCATTTCTTACATCTATCCATCCATCCACCTGTCAACCCAACCCACTCAACTCAGAAGACTGAATGCCTACTCTGTGATAAGCTTTGAAGACAAAAACAGTCTTGACCCTGGAGATCCTCCAAGGAGTGGATTCCATCTTACAGAAGGAAGACTATGCACAAATGAATAGGGGAAGAAAATTGTTACCAGTGCAAAGGCAGCGCTGTGTTCAGGATGTGGTAGAGACATAGAAGAGGAGTCATCCGTTCTACCAGGAATCAGGAAAGGCTTCACTTAGCTCTTGACAGAGGAGAGTGGGCATGCAGGTTAGGCATGCAGGGAAGCTTGGGAGACAGAATAACATTCCAGTGGGCAAGTGGGCTCAGAGCAGTAGATGAAGTCCAATGATGGGGCCAACTTGAATAGAACTGGTATACAGTCCTACCAGTGATGATCCTTAATATATCCTACTTATCTTGCAAGGTAGAAAAATATTAAATAATATAAAATCAAATATGAGGGAAAACACAGACTATCCTCAATGGCAAGTCTGCAGGAAATGAGCTGAGGATCACAGAATCTGAAGTAGTTAATGCAGATGTGTTTCAGATTTGGTTCAGACTTCACAGACAAACATTGTCAGTGAAAGAATCTAGTCCAAAAGGACTAGATATATATTACTAGACTATATATATGTTTATATATATTTATATGTTAGAAATAGGGTTGAGAAAGAAATAATGCCTCCTTCATGGTTGGCACATTAGCAAAAGAAATAGCAGTGTAACTTACTTGAACTATTTCATAGATGTGAGCAGGAGAATCTGAGATACTGTCCTCTTTTTTGATCTGGGCACTGATTCTTTTCTTAAGAATCTATAACAATATTGATAACACTTTAGTGTCTGCTGCAGAATAACTTCTCTTTGAATTTTCTCCAGTGTTCCTTAAGCAGCCCTATGTGACAGATACAATAGGCATTTGAGAAAATGGAGAAATCTAGTGTTTTCTATGCTGAGCAAGATGTACATAGACTCCTAGCTTCCCTGTTCACCATCTTACCATACTGCTTCCAGACAGACCTACCTGAATGTCTACAGATTCATTTGCAGATTCATCTGAACCACCTATTGTTAAGCATGATGTATTTGGGTTCAACCAGAAATTTACAAGAGAGGAGACTCTTTTGACTACAGTACAGCAAATGGTATCCAAAGTCAGCAATCTGATTGCCCTGAATGATAACACCAACGTAAGACTTGAGAGGCACTCTCTGTTCAGACTTGTTTGTTTGTTCTAGAATAAGCTTGTGAGAACATCTATGTCCATTTTAATGTACGTATATTATGGCCCTGGTGAGGAGGAATGAGTATAATTAGGTTGATATTAGAATTGGGCATTTCAACAGGCAGAGTGCAACAGGCAGCGTTTTATCAAAATTATCTTTTGTAAGTTTCCCACAGACTGAGGAGGGTGGAACCAGACCCACAATGGAGCCACCAACATGAGTTCGGAGTTGTGGGCACACCCTGTGTCTTGTTGCAGGGTTCCCTTCCAAGGAGGATCAAGCTCAGTACTGTCTTAAGGAGATCTGACAGAATTATTGCTTGGGGGCAGCATGTAAACACTGATTTTACTCTTTTAAAACAATTAAAAAGCCATCAAAGGACTTTATGCATCTGTTGTAATTATATATACTATAATGCTCTTAGAAATACGACTTACAGAACTAAGAAAGGTAAAAATTAAAAAATACAGCAACTTTTCAGGAGATGTTTTTTACAGTTCTCACAATTTGTATTTCCTAAAACAAACATCTTTTACTGTTACTATTTTCAATAAATACAATGGATTTATGACCCCTCTTTTTGTTTTGAGTTAGCCCCCCCTCAAAAAAAATTATACTGTCTCTTATATTTCATCTCTGTTACGTGATATATAATTACTAGGCTTAATTCTCACATCAGCCTTGAGGAGTCTGGGGCACAGAGAGGTCAGGAAACATGGTCAAGGTCCCACAGGGGAGAAAAATCACGCAGGTCTCTGGTTCCAAAGCCTGTGCTTGCCCCATACGCCATGCTCTTCTTCCCTGTGAATGTGTTCACGTCGTGTGGAGCAGGTAAACACTAGCAGTCTCTTCTGAAATCCTAGTCTCGCGACACTTGGAAGCAAGAGGGTTCTTCACAGCAAGCCAAGTTCTCAAATTTTTATATGGAAACTTCCCAGCGTTAGTTTTGTGATATCTTGATGTTCACTAGGGATCATGTGTTCATTGCAGAAGTCAAAAATTGGAACCTCTGGCCAAGAAGGTGTTCATTAGAAGCCGATACACCTTTTGTCCTTGACTCCTGTCATCTTCTTTGACTTAAGGCATTTGCCAGCGTAAAGTGTATAGTATATATTTGATTTAGATTCTCAGAACCCTGTAGGTGCTTGATACATAATCAAGGGAGCTGAGGATGCTGGAGTGTGTTTGCTGCCCATGGTCCATCCTCCATTGCCCTTTTTCCTCTTACCTGTTTCTTCCTATCTTTCCTTCTTTATCAAGTTACTCTTGAAGCTCTTAGAAAAAACAAACAAAAACCCCCTTTTGCTCTCTTTTGACTTTAACAAGTATGCTATTATAATTGTTCATTATTGTATGTGATCCTCTCATCTCCATGCTCCTGAAATACCCTATGCAGATTCCTAGCTCTTCTTTCACCATATCGTGTCCAGAGTTCAGTGCCTGTTTCCTTAAGTTTCTTTATTCTGTCTTATATCCTCAGCTTGTAGGCATTAAAATACCTGTTTGTCCACTCCATGTTAAGAATATGAATTTCTTAATCCAGAAGACATATCTACTTATTTTGCATCCTCACTTTTCTTTAGCTAGAACTTGGCTATCTTCAGTGGCAACTTAGAGTTGATCCCTACAATACATAGCAATCTCCTGACCTGGATAGAATCGAGATAAATTCTCTAGGGGATTGGCCAGAAATGGAAGGAAAGTAAAAAGAAGGGAAAGAAGAAGGCAAGAGGGAGATAAATAAAAGATGAAAAGGAGGAAAAGCTTCAGTTCAGTTCAGTTCAGTTGCTCAGTCATGTCCGACTCTTTACGACCCCATGGACTGCAGCACACTAGGCTCCCTGTCCATCACCAACTCCCAGAGTTTACTCAAACTCATGTCCATTGAGTCAGTGATACCATCCAACCGTCTCATCCTCTGTCTTCCCCTTCTCCTCCCACCTTCAGTCTTTCCCAGCATCAGGATCTTTTCAAATGAGTCAGCTCTTTGCATCAGGTGGCCAAAGTATTGGAGTTTCAGCTTCAGCATCAGTCCTTCCAATGAATATTCAGGACTGATTTCCTTTAGGATTGACTGGTTGGATCTCCTTGCAGTCCAAGGAACTCTTAGGAGTCTTCTTCAACACCATAGTTCAAAAGCATCAATTCTTCACCACTCAGCTTTCTTTATAGTCCAACTCTCACATCCATGCATGACTATTATCCTAATAACTAGTTAGCAATTACTGAGTTCTTATGTTATTTGTCAGTATACTTTATAGTCCAATACTCATTTAGTGCTCTGAATCACCTTGTGAGATAAACACAGTTTTACAGGTGAAAAAGCTAACTTAAAATCCCCAGATAGTTAGTGGCCAAATTGAAATTAGGAGTCAAGTCTGCTTGGCTAATTAATGGTGGTTTTTAAATAGTTCAGCACTGCTGTATTCAACAGTAACTAGTATGTTCCTGGACCCACCTTCCGCCACATAATCTTAATGTTTTATGCTCCTCCCACAGTAGAGGAGAAGGAGTTAATTCTTCATTGCTAATGGGAAGTTGAAGCATAGTCCAGTACTAGCCATTTTCACACACCTTTATTGAGTGTGTTTTATAGACTAACTTTTTATCTGGTTTCCACTCTTGTATCTCTTTTCCATCCATTTAGAAAATTGATATTTGGTCCATATATTTGCATAAGGGGTCTCCAGTCCTTTTGAAACAAGGCAGAGCATAAAACAAAATAGGATCAATTAGGTTTTATCGTAGGATAATGCAAGATAGGGTACATGGATATGGCACGATTCAGAGGAAGCACTGTAGGATGTCAGAGCAGGGCTTTTGGAGTCAGACAGCAGCTGTGAACCAACTGAATGCTGATTTTACAACTTGCCATGTCTTTGGATAAATTGACTCCTTTGAGTTCTGCTTTTTAAATGGAGCTAATGATGCATGCTTCGTAAGGAGTACAAAAATGGCTGAAAATACCTAGCACATGTTGTATATCTCATAGTTGCTCAGTAAGTGGCAGCTGTTATGTTCAACAAATTAAGATAGAAAAGAGTATGACTTTTAAAAATATACCATATAATTACTACCCCAGGCTGGAAGAAGGCTATGAGTCCCAAGTGGCAGAGTTCCTCCTTGTCTTTGGAGAGGACACTATGAAATTGCCCAGTAAAAGGTGGAAAAGGAAGCTCCCCAACCCCTTGTGGCAGGATTCCTGGAGTGCATGCGGGCGTCAGTGCTGGAAGTTCCATCTTCCTGCACCTGCAGCCCATTGATCATCAGATACATGAGTCAGCAGACGTCCAGGTAGTGAACCAGGCATTTGGGGTCATTGTTTTACTTTGCTATGCTGAAATTTGAAGAGTAGTATTTTCTTTACTAGGTGCCAGATACTGTTTTAAGTGATTCATAAATATTTTAATCCTTATGGCAATGCTTAGGATAGGGGATACTGTTATCTCAAATTTAGAACTGGTGAAACAGGCACAGAGACGTTGAGCAGCTTGACTAAAAACACATAGCTGATAAGTGGTGGACTTGGGACTTTAATCCAGGGAGTATGAATTGCTTTCATTGCAATGATGAACATGTCATAGTTTTTGTTTTACCTGAATGAGTTATGTTTACAGAGTGAAACATGAAAATTGGAAACAGAAGACCTTAATTGATACATGACTTTGCCTCCTTTCAGTTCTGTGGCCAGAAATCAGACTTCTAACTTTGATTTCTTCATCTGTAAGATGGGGATGATAACAGTGAGTGACTTTATAAAACTGTGAGGAAGATGGTGTACTCAGATGTGTTGTGTGACTTGTGCAATGCTGTCTAGAGGAAAGCATGACTTATTGCTTGTGGTTTAGGTTTATATTATGCCAGGATGCGTGCATGAGTGTCTGAGCCTGTTGCAAATTCAAATCTGTGTTGTATGAACTTGTAGGAACATTGTGCAAGTTGCCTTTTTTTTTGCCTTAATTTTTAAGTGTTATGTTTGCTTACAGTTGGAAAAAAAAATCTTTGTGAGGAAAGTAAATACAAAATTCATGCCAGACAAACTTGATTGTGATGACTGCAAGAAACCACTTGACTTTATTATTATGATTTATACCATTGGTAGAAACCTCACTATTGTCCTGCTGAATATGGCACATGTATGCATTTTATTTTACTGCTGGAATGTGTAGCAAATGCCTTTTCGTTATAGAATTGGTACCTTTTACTCAGAGTTATGTGAACTCTCATTTGAGACCTATTATATAAATACAAAATTCATGCCAGACAAACTTGATTGTGATGACTGCAAGAAACCACTTGACTTTATTATTATGATTTATACCATTGGTAGAAACCTCACTATTGTCCTGCTGCATATGGCACATGTATGCATTTTATTTTACTGCTGGAATGTGTAGCAAATGCCTTTTCGTTATAGAATTGGTACCTTTTACTCAGAGTTATGTGAACTCTTATTTGAGACCTATTATAAATATTTAGACCATGGAACCAAAACCAAATTCTGTTCAAACTCTGTGTCCAGATTTAGTAAATGGAATTTAATTTTATAAAGTTATAGGGAAGCTCCAATTAACTTAATTTTGGAATTGAAATAAACCACTTGAGTTCTATTTAAGGATCTTAGCCATTCTAATTAACAGGTTGGTGGTGTTGAAGAAATGCAAGGGTTAGCTTTACTGATGCCATTTTTTTTTCCCTTAGTGAAAGATACCCTTGCTCATTTAAACACACTTCCAATTGCTTTTTGGTAGATAATGCTGATAATCAGGGTTTCCCTGATAGCTCAAACTGTAAAGAATCCATCTACAGTGCAGAAGACCTGGGTTCGATTCCTGGATCAATAAGACACCCTGGAGAAGGGAGTGGTTCCCCACTCCAGTATTCTTGCCTGGAGAATCCCATGGACAGAAGAGCCCATGGGGTTGTAAAGGGTCAGACATGACTCAGAAACTGGCACAACCAGGATAATCCTGACTTCTCTGTAGGAATTCTTCTGAACTCTGAGTGCCGTATCATAATGAATAATTAGTTCATTTTGTTAGTAGTTGATTTTGGGACATATTCCTGTTTGCAGATAGACAATTGAAAAAAAATATAACTTTCTTCTGAACCACCTCTGAAGCTGTGTCAGGTATTCTAGACTGTGGACTTTAAACATGGAAAGCCCTGCCAGACTGTGTGGAAAGAACAGGTATTGGTTCCCACATGTTATATTTTATTTAGACTTAGGTCTCTGTTTACAACAAACTCTCTCTCGTAAAAGTGCTACATTGCTGTCTCCTGTTAAGCTTGTCAAATGGCCCTTCTTTCTGATCGCTGCCTCTCTTCCTTCAGTCTCTTCTCTTAATATAACCACAACTGGGTCACACCAGTCCTCAGCCGTGGCCAAGGATCCTTTCCTGCTAGCCAAGGCTCCATATTCTTCCTTTCCTCTTTCCTCCCACTATTAGAGTATAATTTTTAAAGATGAAATCATGACTCTCATACAGTATAACCAGAAAAGGCAATGGCACCCAATTCCAGTACTCTTGCCTGGAAACTCCCAGGGATGGGGAGCCTGGTGGGCTGCTGTCTATGGGGTCGCACAGAATCGGACACGACTGAAGTGACTTAGCAGCAGCATACAATATAACATGCTGCTACTGCTGCTGCTGCTGCTAAGTCGCTTCAGTCGTGTCTGACTCTGTGCGACCCCATAGACGGCAGCCCACTAGGCTCCGCCATCCCTGGGATTCTCTAGGCAAGAACACTGGAGTGGGTTGCCATTTCCTTCTCCAATGCATGAAAGTGAAAAGTGAAAGTGAAGTTGTTCAGTTGTGTCCAACTCTTCGTGACCCCATGGTCTGCAGCCTACCAGGCTCCTCTGTCCATGGGATTTTCCAGGAAAGAGTACTGGGGTGGGTTGCCATTGCCTTCTCCCAATATAACATGAACACATATCAAAGATTTTTTATAACATTAGTTTATGAGAGAAATGTGAACATTTTACAACTGGTTTTAAAAAAAGAACTCAAAGAAGACACCTATATAGGCAATCAGGAATACTGAGATGAGTTTGTTAATAACTTAAAACTAGTCAATATTCATGGGTATTAATCAGTTGCATATTCACCAAGACCACTTGCATTTCTGTGGATGAGAATCCTTTATATTACTCTCAGTTTCCTTCAGTATACAGGACTGAAAATAACTCAGGCAGGGAACTGCTCAGAAAACACTGAAGGGTGTGCTGGACAGGAATGCCCCATTATCGTTTTGCCCATTAAAGTCTTTCTCAGTTTCTCCTGCCTCCTCAGTCCTTAAATGTGAATTTGCAGGAATTACGTAGCAATTAACAACAGAAGTGAAACCTGACCATTGAGTTTAAAGTCTGTTTGGAAACCAAGAGAGAAACAGAGGAACACAAATGAATATATAATTGTGATAAGCGTTATGAAGGAAAGATGAAAGGCAGAATGAGAGACTGTAAATAGGGAAGCAGTAAGGAAGATATGAGGGAGTGATGTTTAAGCCATTTTTGGTGTATCTGGATGTACCAGAACTAGCTGGGCAGACAGAGGAAGACATCCCAGCTTCACAGATGGATGCTAGTTGAATAAATACTGTAGCCTGAAACCCAGGAATACGTGTGTGTGTGTGTGTGTGTTGGTCACTCAGTCATGTCCCACTCTTTTGCGACCCCATGAACTTTATTTAGCCTGTCAGTCTCCTCTGTCCATAAAATTATCTCGGCAAGAATGCTGGATTAGCTTGTCATTCGTTTCCTTCCCAAGGAGATCTTCCTGGCCCGAAGATTGAATCCTGGTCTCCAGCACTGAAGGTGGATTCTTTACCAGCTGAGCCACTGGGGAAGCTCAGAATGCTATTGAGTGGTCCCAAATCTTTAAACCCTCTTCAGTTAATCTATCTCCTTTTCTCCAAAGCACTGAAGTTTTCATGTCACCACTCTCTCTTCATTCTTAAAATGTCTTCAAGTTTATAATTCACAGCCTTTTTGGTTAACTTCTATGTCAGCATGTTATCAAAAATGTTGTGACTATGACCACCCATATAGTAAGAAATATGTTGCTTCCCCACTTCTCACATACACAAACTACACAAACTGAAACAGATATTTCACAAAATAACATTATTAATATGTGGGACGTTCTCAGATATTTTCTTCCTGTTTCTGTTTTTTTCCTATTTTGTTTTATTCTAAGAATGCCAGTCCTAAGGCCCGCAAAATGGATTTCATAAGCCAAATGGGCAGAAGCCATTTCAAACTTGAAAACCACTGTTCTCAAACAAATGTTTTATTTATTTAGCTTTGATATCTGTCATAGAATGTTTTATTTAAAAAAACAACAAACAAAAACCCCTCTGTTTTGGGGATTGAGAATCTCCTAATCAATTTTTTTGTGAATGTCCTGCCTGGATTTCCAAACTGAATGTTCATTAGATATATGTCACAATTCTGGACTTGGGAGTAAAAATCTAACCTTGATGCTAAAAGTCCCTCCTATAACTTTTTGGAGGGCAGAGGAGAGATTCATTAACTTTATATTGAGTTATATGAGTTATTAATATATATCAAGTCTTCAAATCTATATAGTACATGGTTTTTCCTTTCATTTATTTATATCTTCTTTTTAATCTTTCAGTTCAGTTCAGTTCAGTTCAGTCGCTCAGTCGTGTCCGACTCTTTGTGACCCCATGAATCGCAGCATGCCAGGCCACCCTGTTTATCACCATCCCCCGGAGTTCATTCAGACTCACGTCCATCGAGTCCATGATGCCATCCAGCCATCTCATCCTTGGTCGTCCCCTTCTCTTCCTGCCCCCAATCCCTCCCAGCATCAGAGTCTTTTCCAATGAGTCAACTCTTCGCATGAGGTGGCCAAAGTACTGGAGTTTCAGCTTCAGCATCATTCCTTCCAAAGAAATCCCAGGGCTGATCTCCTTCAGAATGGACTGGTTGGATCTCCTTGCAGTCCAAGGGACTCTCAAGAGTCTTCTCCAACACCACAGTTCAAAAGCATCAATTCTTCGGTGCTCAGCCTTATTCACAGTCCAACTCTTACATCTATACATGACCACAGGAAAAGCCATAGCCTTGACTAGATGGACCTTAGTTGGCAAAGTAATGTATTTGCTTTTGAATATACTACCTAGGTTGGTCATAACTTTTCTTCCAAGGAGTAAGCGTCTTTTAATTTCATGGCTGCAGTCACCATCTGCAGTGATTTTGGAGCCCCAAAAAATAAAGTCTGACACTGTTTCCACTGTTTCCCCATCTATTTCCCATGAAGTGATGGGACCGGATGCCATGATCTTCGTTTTCTGAATGTTGAGCTTTAAGCCAACTTTTTCACTCTCCTCCTTCACTTTCATCAAGAGGCTTTTTAGCTCCTCCTCACTTTCTGCCATAAGGGTGGTGTCATCAGCATATCTGAGGTTATTGATATTTCTCCCGGCAATCTTGATTCCAGCTTGTGTTTCTTCCAGTCCAGCGTTTCTCATGATGTACTCTGCATATAAGTTAAATAAGCAGGGAGACAATATACAGCCTTGACGTACTCCTTTTCCTATTTGGAACCAGTCTGTTGTTCCATGTCCAGTTCTAACTGTTGCTTCCTGACCTGCATACAGATTTCTCAAGAGGCAGGTTAGGTGGTCTGGTATTCCCATCTCTTTCAGAATTTTCCACAGTTTATTGTGATCCACACAGTCAAAGGCTTTGGCATAGTCAATAAAGCAGAAATAGATGTTTTTTCTGGAACTCTCTTGCTTTTTCCATGATCCAGCAGTTGTTGGCAATTTGATCTCTGGTTCCTCTGCCTTTTCTAAAACTTTAGCTATTTTTAATTGAAGTATAGTTAATTTACAATGTTCTGTTACTTTTGTGTGTACAGAAAAGTGATTTATATATATATATACACACATACACATGTGTATGTGAAAATTCCCGTCTGTTTGGGCATACCCTTCCAGCCTGTTAGACTCTCTCTACCTGTTATCCCACTGGGTAACTCCTATTCTATCTTTGAAGTTTCAGCTCAGAACACACTCCAAGCAAGACTGGGCCTTCCTCTATGATGCTTGTTCTGTCCTATTGTAATAGCTATGGCCTTCAGAGCGGCCTCAATCTTGTACCCTAAATTGCGCGTGGGAAAGTTGTCTCCCTGCTAGGAATCAAATCTGTCTCCCACTATCATGGGTGAGTAGGGTGGGATGAAGGCCCCCCTCAGCCCTCACATGCTCAAAAGGTTTCCGTAGTATCATCATCTATTGTATGAAGTTCTATACACAGAGATACACTAAGGGAATTGAAAGATGTTCATTCTGTAACTGTAGATCTGTGTCCTTTACTACATGATATAGTCTGTAGGACACTATACAATAGTTGTTTCATATGCTATTCTGTGATTATCCTACAGATTGCATAATTACATTTGAATTTATGGTTTTAATTTATGAGATGTAAAGATTTCCAATGCTTCACAGTTTTGGCATTATTCTTTTCTCACTTCTTCATTTTTGAAAATAGAATGTGAAAGGTTAAAAAAATAGAAGTGAGCTGAGCCACTGTCCAACTCCTAACAGGGTAACTGAGGTTATGGTTGGTGAATGAATGATTTGTAAATCACATCAGTCTGGTGTTCCTCATGAAGCAAGGGTAATGGCAAGAATAAAGAAGCTTATTAATGATAATTTTCACCCTTTACCTTTATAGCAGCATTTCTGTGTACTGAGACTGTGATTTAACCTCCTGAACCAGTGTTTCCTATGTGATGTGACTAAATCCACATGTTCCCAAGATTTTAAATCTTGTATAGGTCATATTTGGCAAAGGTATTTGTAACTAGTTCATGTTGATCAACCACCAAAAAAAAAATAAACCTTCATAGAAGTAATATTTTACCCATCAGTTTTATCAAACACCAGGTTCAACTTGCTGGTCTTGAAGAAGATTGGGTTAATCAGGCTCAAGTATAATTTAAAAAGTTATTGTAATAACTTGGTGCAATCTTCCTTTTGTAATTTTAACATACACAATTGCAAATAACTATATAAATTTATTTTAGTCCTTTTAAAAAACATGTACACATCAAAAGTATAAGAAGCCACTAAATTATATATTTCCTGCAATGTGTAGTTTGAGTTCCATCCAAAGGCAAGACAACTTTTGGCTCTGCAGCAGGTTCCACCTTTGTATTGTGGACAATGGCTCATAGGCAGTTAGGCAATGAATGCTGACACCAGGTGAGACATTTTTCAACATGAAAAAAGTTTTTACATCTATTATAATGCTAAAAATATTTGGGACAGAATATCTGAAAGTCATATTTCCATTTTGCCTTTATAAATAAAATTTGCCGCTCATGATCGTAAGTGCAAATTACTTGCCTTAGGGACATTATTATATGAAACCTCCTATATTTATGTTAACAGTATTATGTATGACAAAAATGATCTCTGTTTGTTTCTAAGGCAAACCATTCAATATCACAGTAATCCAAGTCTATTCCCCTACCAGTAATACTGAAGAAGCTGACATTGAATTGTTCTATGAAGACCTACAAGACCTTCTAGAACTAACACCCGAAAAAGATGTCCTTTTCATTATAGGGGACTGGAATGCAAAAGTAGGAAGTCAAGAAACACCTGGAATAACAGGCAAATTTGGCCTTGGAGTACAGAATGAAGCAGGGCAAAGGCTACCAGTTTTGCCAAGAGAATGCACTGGTCATAGCAAACACCCTCTTCCAAGAACACAAGAGAATACTCTATACATGGACATCACCAGATGGTCAACACCGAAATCAGACTGATAATACTCTTTGCAGCCAAAGATGGAGAAGCTTTATACAGTCAGCAAAAACAATACAAGGAGCTGACTGTGCTCAGATCATGCCAAATTCAGACTTAAATTGAAGAAAGTAGGGAAAACCACTAGACCATTCAGGTATGACCTAAATCAAATCCCTTACAATCACATAGTGGATGTGAAAAATAGGTTCAAGGGATTAGATCTGATAGAGTGCCTGAAGAACTATGGATGGAGGTTCCTCACATGGTACAAGAGGCAGTGATCAAGACCATCCCCAAGAAAAAGAAATGCAAAAAGGCAAAATGATTATCTGGGGAGGCCTTAAAAAGAGCTGTGAAATGAAGAGAAGCCAAAGGCAAAGGAGAAAAGGAAAGATATGAGCATCTGAATGCAGAGTTCCAAAGAATAGCAAGGAGAGATAAGAAAGCCTTCCTCAGTGATCAGTGCAAAGAAATAGAGGAAAACAACAGAATGGGAAAGACTAGAGATATCTTCAAGAAAGTTAGAGATACCATGGGAAAATTTCATGCAAAGATGGGCTCCATAAAGGACAGAAATTGTATAGACCTAACAGAAGCAGAAAATATTAAGAAGAGGTGAAAAGAATACACAGAAGAACTATACAAAAAAAATCTTCATGACACAGATACACAATGGTGTGATCACTCACCTAGAGCTGGACATCCTGGAATGTGAAGTCAAGTGGACCTTAGGAAACATCACTATGAAAAAAGCTAGTGGAGGTGATAGAATTCCAGTTGGGCTATTTCAAATCCCAAAAGATGATGCTGTGAAAGTGCCGCTCTCAATATGCCAGCAAATTTGGAAAACTCAGCAGTGGCCACAGGACTGGAAGAGGTCAGTTTTCATTCCAATCCCAAAGAAAGGCAATGCCATAGAATGTTCAAACCACTGCACAATTGTACTCATCGCACACACTAGCAAAGTAATGCTCAAAATTCTCCAAGCCAGGCTTCAACAGTACATGAACTGTGAACTTCCACATGTTCAAGCTGGATTTTAAAAAGGCAGAGGAACCAGAGATCAAATTGCCAACATCTGTCAGATTATTGAAAAAGCAAAGGAGTTCCATAAAAATATCTACTTCTGCTTAATTGACTATGCCAAAGCCTTTGATCACAACAAACTGTGGAAAATTCTTAAAGAGATGGGAATACCAGACCACCTGACCTCCCTCCTGAGAAATCTGTATGCAGGTCAAGAAACAACATTTAGAATTGGATATGGAACAACAGATTGGCTCCAAACTGGGAAAGGAGTACGTCAAGGCTGTGTATTGTCACCCTGCTTATTTAGCTTATATGCAGAGTACATCATGCGAAATGCTGGACTGGATGAAGCACAAGCTGGAATCAAGATTTCTGAGTGAAATATCAATAACCTCAGATATGCAGATGATCCCCCATTTATGGCAGGAAGTGAAGAAGAACTAAAGAGCCTCTTGATGAAAGTGAAAGAGGAGAGTGAAAAAGTTGGCTTAAAACTCATCATTCAGAAAACTAAGATCATGGCATCTGGTCCCATCAGTTCAGTTGCTCAGTCGTGTCTGACTCTGCAACCCCATGAACTGTAACACACTATGCCTCCCTGTCCATCACCAACTCCCAGAGCCTACGCAAACTCATGTTCATTGAGCCAGTGATGCCATCCAACCATCTCATCCTCTGTCATCCCCTTCTCCTCCTGCCCTCAATCTTTCCCAGCATCAGCGTCTTTTCAAATGAGTCAGCTCTTTGCATCAGGTGGCCAAACTATTGGAGTTTCATAACTTCATGGCAAATAGATGGGGAAACAGTGAAAATAGTGACAGACTTTATTTTCTTGGGCTCCAAAATCACTGCAGATGGTGACTGTAGCCATCAAATTAAAAGACGCTTGCTCCTAGGAAGAAAAGCTATGACCAACCTAGACAGCATATTAAAAAGTGGAATATTATATTGCCAAACAGGTTTCATCTAGTTAAAGCTATAGTTTTCCAGTAGTCATGTATGGATGTGAGAGTTGAACTACAAAGAAAGCTGAGTGCCAAAAAATTGATGATTTTGAACTGTGGTGTTGGAGAAGACTCTCAGTCCCTTGGACAGCAAGCAGATCCAACCAGTCCATCCTAAAGGAAATTAGTCCTGAATATTCATTGGAAGGGCTGATTGTGAAACTGAACTTCCAATACTTTGGCCACCTGATGTAAAGAGTTGACTCATTTGAAAATACTCTAATGCTGGGAAAGATTGAAGGCAGGAGGAAAAGGGGACGACAGAAGATGAGATGGTTGGATGGTATCACCAACTCAGTGGACATGAGTTTTAGCAAACTCTAGGAGTTGGTGTTGGATAGGGTGGCCTGGCGTGCTGCAGTCCACAGGGTCACAAAGAGTTGATCACGACTGAGCGACTGAACTAAACTGTTATAATATAAGGTCAACTCAGCCTGAGTTTAAATAATGCAGTACTTCACAATTAGCACATGCTCTTAAAAGTAAGTTAGTGTTTGATATTTTGACATAAATTCTCCTATACACACTCAGCAGACCCAAAATTTACTAATCTGCACAATTTGAGTGAAAGAACCTATAAGTTACCAGCTCTGTTCTTAAGCCTTTGCTCTCTTTAGGACCTGTTTAATATCTTTCTCACCTGCTTGGATGATAGACTAAGACTGTAGACTTCTGGAGCTGACAAGATTCTTGTTCTCTCTTCTTTTGAGGTCCAGCAAAACGTATTTATAGACTCATGATCTTGTTTCATTGGAGCTCTGATGGTTAAGGGACCTTCTTAGGGACTGAACTAAAGCTGATGCCTGTCAGGTAGAGCACTGGGTGTTGCTGGCTGAAACATCTTTAAGTTGTAAACTCCGGGCGCCCTCTCGTGGTACTTTTCCTCAGTGCTCAGCACGAGGGGAAACTGCTCTAGTGAGAAGCGCAATCTCCTGTAGCTGAAAAGGAGCTTAAGGTTAGAACTCTTGGATCCAGTGATTTGACAATAAAACATAAAGATCTTTTATATTTTCTGCTTCTCCATAGCTATAGCTAGAAATTTAGGATATTTTCTGCCAAATTTTTTAAAACTCTAATGAGTAAATCGGTCTTCCTTAAGTCTCTGCTGCTACTGCGGCTAAGTCGCTTCAGTCGTGTGGACCCTGTGCGACCCCATAGACAGCAGCCCACCAGGCTCCCCTGTCCCTGAGATTCTCCAGGCAAGAACACTGGAGTGGGTTGCCATTGCCTTCTCCAATGCATGAAAATGAAAGTGAAGTTGCTCAGTTGTGCCCGACTCTTGGCGACCCCACTGACTGCAGCCCACCAGGCTCCTTCGTCCATGGGATTTTTCAGGCAAGAGTACTAGAGTGGGGTGCCATCGCCTTCTCCCCTTAAGTCTCTGCAGGAACCTAAAGGTTTTCAAGGTAGTACATGTGGGGATACTTAGGTTAGAGGATATTGTACCTGGGACACCTAGAAGATGGAATCTGCTTCCCAAGAATTTTAATTGCAGTTTTTAATTTATTTGCTCTATTAGGTTATATTAAAAGATACATGGTTATATTACAAGATACATGGTTAGCTCTTGACTGTAAGCCAGTTTTTTAGGGTCAAATTATCATCCCACATTTTCTTCTTCTCTTTTTAACAACCATATGTCTCTATTGTGTCCATCATTCTACCCAGAATCATGTTCACCAAAGTAGATTTTAATTTTTCTTTTTTATTTGAAATATAATGTTGAACATAATTATGCTATGTATTATCACAAAAAATGCTCCAAAGTCAAGTATGATTTATTTCCAAGTAGCTGATTGGAAATTACTTAGTGACTTTGTTACTAGAAGGTATAGATTCTAATGTACTCATAGCCATGACATCCTTTGGAATAATACAGAGATCATGCTTATTTGGATCTGTCCAAATATAAAACATCTTGATGAAACAAATGTCCAAATTAACATTACAGCCACTACACCCGATGCCTGGCAATGCCAGCTCAATTTTACCAAAACATTTAGATTAAATTTATAGAATACATACTAGAACAGTTATCGGGCATCTTAAAAATGCATAAATAAAAAGTGAATCATGGCCTTTTGCAGAAACTAATTTTGAATGTATGCGATCCAGAATTAATTTAGTGCAAACTCTTGCTTGATATTCATAATGTTTGCAAAAGTTTTATTTTATAAAATCTGCAAAATGTTAACGTTTGTTTATTACTACATTTGATAAAGGACTTAAAATATTTTGGGACTTTCCTGGTGGCTCAGATAGTAAAGAGTATGCTTGCAATGTGGGAGACTGGGTTTAATCTCTGGGTTGGGAAGATCCTCTGGAGAAGAGAATGGCTACCCACTCCAGTATTCTTGCCTAGAAAATTCCATGGACAGAGGAGCTTGACAGACTACACTCCATAGGGTCTGTTCGCAGAGAGTTGGGCATGACTGAGTGACTAACACTTTTACTTTTTCACCTTTTTAAAAAATTCATTTGATAAAGGACTTAAAATATTTTATTGAGAAAACAATCTTACTAAGTAAAAAATAAACTGGGAAGGTGCTTAACAAAAGTGGCGCTCCAATAAATGTGATGAACACTCTGAAGTGAAGGATTTATGTTTATGTAGTCCTGAAACTAATTTCTGTCACCGTTATTTTCTGGCTACCATGGATCAAGGGGTAGTCTTAACTGTAAGATTTTTCTAAATTGAGAAACTTACTGCTGGCTTTGGTTTCTTTATAATAACTCAGTATTGAAAAATTTGAAAGAAGAGAACCTAAATGCTTTATGGATCTAGATATTGCTTTAGGAGATAATGGAAGTTAAAAATGTGTGGCAGTTTGAATGCTGAAATTGTTGTTATATTTTCCACAAAATGAAAATTTTTCATGTTTGATTTTATTACAGCGTTTGAACATTAAAGCTTAATAACTCAGTATTGAAAAATTTGAAAGAAGAGAACCTAAATGCTTTATGGATCTAGATATTGCTTTAGGAGATAATGGAAGTTAAAAATGTGTGGCAGTTTGAATGCTGAAATTGTTGTTATATTTTCCACAAAATGAAAATTTTTCATGTTTGATTTTATTACAGCGTTTGAACATTAAAGCAATATATAAAACTAATGGGGCATTTAAAAATTCAATTTACAATAAGAATTTTATTGACAATTCCAAGTTATTGTCTCTGTAGAAAGAAATTTATCTGAATTAATAAAATGAATATAAGAAGTACCATGACTCAAGAAAGATGATTTAGTTTAGCATTACTGTCAATATAAGAAAATCTATGTGAACATTTTAACCATAATATCATATCATATTTTTAAAAAATGGAGGCCAGTAAAATGAAATTTTATGGAATACACATATAATATCTATGAGTTATGCATGTGTTTATTTTATGACTCATCTCAGCATTGCTGACCCATCAACAATTGGGACATACACAGTACTAATGAACGTTAGTCATCTTTGATGTTCCACTGACTATCAGTCATCAAAAAACATAGTTTTACACTTTTTCAATTTTGTTGTCATGGAAGTTTATTTCTTGTGGTGGGGAGGTAGAATATTTTAATGGCTTATTAACTTGACTTAGAGCCTTTCAGCCAAGTAGGTTTGTGGTGTGACAGCCCCCATGTGTCCCATTGGCCCTGCTATTGTAAATGCTAGAGCTAACCTGCAGAGGGAGCTTCTGAACTGCAGAGGGCAGGGTGACTGGCTCCTACTGTCCCCACAGAGAATTCTGATTCACAAATGGAACAGCAGTCAAAAGAGCAAGAGAGACACCTCAAGTAAGTTTTGTCAGTTCGCTGAAAGTTCCGATTATGAACGCTCTTCTTCCTGATTGGGAGACTCCATCATGAGAACAGAGTTAGGGTCTCAAACCCCATACTAAGAAAGGGTCTAAGGTAAAATCACACAAACACCCCCTTCCGTAGCAAACACCGTCTTCCAATATAGCAAACGCCTAGCAAAAAAACATAGCAAAAAAGAGGGTCATAGCAAATACCCTCTTTCAACAACACAAGAGAAGATTCTACACATGGACCTCACCAGATGGTCAGTACCAAAGTCAGATTGATTATATTCTTTGCAGCCAAAGATGGAGAAGCTCTATACAGTCAGCAAAAACAAGATTGAAGCTGACTGTGCTCAGATCTTGA
>SJYX01010526.1:80772-104497 GCA_006410675.1 Oreotragus oreotragus | reverse complement strand
AAAACTCAGCAGTGGCCACAGGACTGGAAAAGGTCAGTTTTCCTTCCAATCCCAAAGAAAGGCAATGCCAAAGAATGCTCAAACTACTGCAAAATTGCACTCATCTTACATGCTAGTAAAGTAATGCTTAAAATTCTCCAAGCCAGGCTTCAGCAGTACATGAGCTATGAACTTCCAGATGTTCAAGCTGGTTTTAGAAAAGGCAGAGGAACCAGAGATCAAATTGCCAACATCTGCTGGATCATGGAAAAAGCAAGAGAGCTCCAGAAAAACATCTATATCTGCTTTATTGGCTATGCCAATGCCTTTGACTGTTGGATCACAATAAACTGTGGAAAATTCTTAAAAAGATGGGAATACCAGACCACCTGACCTGCTTCTTGAGAAACCTATATGCAGGTCAGGAAACAACAGTTAGAACTGGACATGGAACAACTGACTGTTTCCAAATAGGAAAAGAAGTACGTCAAGGCTGTATATTGTCACCCTGCTTATTTAACTTATATGCAGAGTACACCATGAGAAACACTGGGTTGGAGGAAGCACAAGCTGGAATCAAGATTGTCAGCAGAAATATCAATAACTTCAGATATGCAGATGACACCACCTTTATGGCAGAAAGTGAAGAGGAACTAAAGAGCCTCTTGATGAAAGTGAAAGTGAAGAGTGAAAAAGTTGGTTTAAAGCTCAACATTCAGAAAACTAAGATCATGGCATCCAGTCCCATCACTTCATGGCAAACAGATGGGAAACAGTGGCTGACTTTATTTTTCTGTCTCCAAAATCACTGGAGATGGTGATTGACACCACTGAATTAAAAGATGCTTACTCCTTATAAGGACAGTTATGACCAAACTAGACAGCATATTAAAAAGCAGAGACATTACTTTGTCAACAAAGGTCTGTCTAGTCAAGGCTATGGTTTTTTCAGTGGTCATGTATGAATGTGAGAGTTGGACTATAAAGAAAGCTGAGCACAGAAGAATTGATGCTTTTAAACTGTGGTGTTGGAGAAGACTCTTGAGAGCCCCTTGGACTGCAAGGAGATCCAACCAGACCATCCTAAAGGAGATCAGTCCTGGGTGTTCATTGGTAGGACTGATGTTGAAGCTGAAACTCCAATGCTTTGGCTACCTGATATGGAGAGATGATTCATTTGGGAAAGATCCTGATGCTGGGAAAGATTGAGGGCAGGAGGAGAAGGGATGACAGAGGATGAGATGGCTGGATGGCATCACCAACTCAATGGACATGGGTTTGGGTGGACTCTGGAAGTTGGTGATGGATAGGGAGGCCTGGTGTGCTGAGATTCATGGGGTCGCAAAGAGTTAGACGCAACTGAACTGAACTGAATGAGATGTATTTATCACTATAGCACCATAAACAGTGATTTCGCTGTCCTCAAAACACTCTGTGATCTGTGTATCCAATCCTCTCTGTCCTACAACCCTTTGCAACTACTAATCTTTTGTCTGTCTCCATAGTTTGCTTTTTCCAGAAGGTTATAGTTGTAATCATACAGTATGTAGTATTTTCAGATTGACTTCTTTCACTTTGTAATATACATTGAAATTTCCTCCTTGTCTTTTCATAACTTGATAGTTCATTTCTTTTTAGTGCTGAATAATATTTAATGAACAGGATAGAATTCCACTTTATCACATGTGCCATAGTTTATCCATTCACCTGCTAAAAAGCACGTTCCAAGTTTTGACTATTATAAATAAAGTTGCTGTAAATATTTGTGTTAGGTTTTTGAGTGATCATATGTTTTCAATTCCTTTGGGTAAATCCCAAGAAGCACAATTCCTAGATACTGTGATAAAAGCATGTTTTGTACGAAACAATCCAACCATATTTCAATATGGCTGTGCCATTCTGTATACCTGCCAGCCATGGATATGTGTTCCATACCTTTGCACATATTTGGTTTTGTCAGTGTTCTGGATTTTTATCTTTTTAATAGGCGTGTAATAGTATCTCATTGTCTTAATCTGCAATTCCCTAATGACACAAGAGTTTAATATCTTTCTGTATGTTTATTTGCCATTTCTTTATCTGTAACAAGGTCTTTGTTCAGGTCTTATGCTCACTTGTTAATGAGGTTGTTTTCTCTTTACTGAGCTTTAAGAGTTCTTTGTATATTTGGAAACTACTTTATCAGATGTGTCTTTTGCAAATGTTTTCCACCAAGTAACTTATCTTTATTCCTTATTTTATCTTACTTTCCTGGTGAGTTTTCTGAAGTTTTTCACTCTATTGAAATTCTCAAGTCCCATTGATTACGAAGAAACTGTGCCTTTTCCCCCAAAATCTCCCATACCATTTTTTCAGTATTAAATTAATTCATGTATTTCTGCCTATGTTATAAATTTGGTAGTCATTTTTTTGTATGAACATTTGTAGATATATGGATCCCAAAGTTGTGGGAGGCATCATCATAGTAGCTAGATATGTTAAAATGAAAATGCAGTATATTGGCTTCTGACTTCCCATGGAATCCATCTTTTCTTTTAAGAAGATACGTTCCACTTAGTTGATCTTATTTGCACTTTTGACTTTAAATATTACATAAATGCTAATGACTCCTATCATCTGTATCTCTACTTCCTTACTGAACTTCTTCACTGGTTTTTCCAATTGATTGAGTTATTACCCACAACATATTTCATGCTAACCTTATTGTTAATTCATTCTTCTGATATTTCTGGCAGCATAATATTGAATCAGTGAGTTTCATAGTTACATTTTGAATCTGTCCCTTTTCTCTCTATCACCATTTGTTTTCTTTATCTGTTATTTCCTAAGTTTTGAAGAGTAGCCTCTTTGATTTCTTGCCCCTTTAGTTGAAACCAAACATTATACAACAATTTTGTATAAATTTTAATTACTTGTTTAAAACATAAATTTAAACTTTTTCTGAGATATATGTGTATGATAATGCATAAATACATATATTTAAATATTTATAATTTCTTAATGTTTAAGAGGGAAAATGAATAATGATAGGTTCTGAAACTGCTAAATTACAACTTCACAACTGCTTGAAGATATTTTGAAAGTTTACAAGTCATCACATTCTGTTTGAGATGATTTTATGAGTGAGAAGTGAACAGCCTGCTCTGAACACTCTTTACCCTTCCTTATTAATAGCTTTCTATTTTATTCTTCAGCAAGAATGTATTTCACTTTGACACCTGTAATATGTTCATGTATTAGCTGTGACTCTCAACTTTTGCTGTGAAAAACATAAATCACCAGAGGAAGCATGCATAAACAAAGGGCTGCAGGCCATAACATTGTCACTCTCCTCCTCTGTCTTAATTAAGAGAGAATGCTCATCTTTTTCCCTGTGCGCTTTGTGAATGTTGACAAATGACACACTGCAGAATTGACTTCTTGATTACAAAAATAATGTCCATATGTTACTTTTATTTGAATTATTTATGCTAATATTGATTTCATATAAGTGATATTCCATGAAAAATATTTTTAATACCTTTGCATTTCTCTTTGTTATGCTTTTCCCTTCCTTTCATAATGTTCAGATAATTTTAGGAGAAGAAAAAGAAGAGGCTTTTTTAATGCTAAGAAAGCATATCTGAATGTTAATAGAGATCACCTTGAGAAATTCCAGGTAGTCTTTATTTAAAACATAATTTCCAAGGTGATCTGACTTTGTGAAAAAGTATTCACATAGGTAACTGAAAATAGAAAACTGTGGATAATAAACATGTAAATAAAGAAAAAATAGTGTTTTNTTAATGCTAAGGAAGCATATCTGAATGTTAATAGAGATCACCTTGAGAAATTCCAGGTAGTCTTTATTTAAAACATAATTTCCAAGGTGATCTGACTTTGTGAAAAAGTATTCACATAGGTAACTGAAAATAGAAAACTGTGGATAATAAATATGTAAATAAAGAAAAAATAGTGTTTTAGTGTCTGATTAATAAGATGCCACTGAATTTGCACTCAAAAGATCTGGATTCAAATTCAACTTGTACTACAAACTGCAAAAGTCTGCATAGGAAAATCATATCATGTAAGTCATTTGACCCAAATCATCAATTTTTCTATAATGTGGGCCATTACTTAGTTTAAATCTGATTATATTTCAATATCATAATCTATAACTCTAAAGTAGTACCGATAGCTTTTTAAATATTCTTAGTATATATTAGCAGAGCAGGCTATGGCACCCCACTCCAGTACTCTTACCTGGAAAATCTCATGGACAGAGGAGCCTCGTAGGCTGCAGTCCATGGGGTCATGAAGAGTCAGACACGACTGAGCAACTTCACTTTCACTTTTCACTTTCATGTGTTGGAGGAGGAAATGGCAACTCATTCCAGTGTTCTTGCCTGGAGAATCCCAGGGACGGGGGAGCCTGGTGGGCTGCCGTCTATGGGGTGGCACAGAGTCAGACACGACTGAAGCGACTTAGCAGCAGCAGCAGTATATATTAGGCATTGGATATATACTATATCATTTCAAACTTAAAATGACTCTATAGGTAAGGCATTATTTTATTTAAATTTAAAACAAAGAAATTGTAGTTGAAAGGAATAAGTAAAGGGCCCCAAATCACAATGTCAGGAAGTATCATCTGAATCCAAGGGTTCTTGTTCTTTACTTTAGGGAATAAAAATGGTTTTACATTTTAAAACGTATAGATTGCAGCGATTAGGAACCCTCTTCCTCTGCTTTTCTTTGCAATTAATAAAATTTCAACTAAAGTTAGCTATAGCACTAAAGAGACTTTATTGGTTCATATAGCTGAAGAGAGAGGTAAGTTTAGTTTTACATACGGCTCAATGCAGGGTATAATCTACATTTCCCCAAACAACTTTCTCTGCATATATTTCTTACAACTCTTTTTCAGAATTAATTTTTATTTATCTGAAATTTGAATCCACAGGCAAAGAGTAAATTTCCTAAGGACATTCCTGATATTCATTAGGCCACAAGCTATAGTTGAATCAAACAATGAAGACCTAAGAATGGAATGACTGATGGCCTTAGGCCAGATTATGCGTTCTCCATCTGTGCAGGCCTAATAGTGGGTTCCAACCCCTCCTCATAAGAAAATTGGGTTTGTTAGATAGAATTGATTTTAGAAAGCAGACAAAATTCCCTTTAAGTGAGCTTTTTAATTATTGTCCATCTGAATTCTGTTCCTCTTCCTACTTAACAGAACTCACATATTCCAGAGGATAAATTTTATTATTTTTATCACAGTAGAGGTTTAACTCTTCTATTATACACTAAAGCATGCATTATTATCTGTGTATATGTTTTAGTTTGTATTCTAGGAGAAGGGAAATATTGAACTAAGATGTTATATCTTCTTTAGTAGCTAAGATAGAACTTCACACACATCAACAGTTTGTTAAATGAATTCTTAATAAATATGTACATAACTGAAAGAGATCTTTAAAACGATCTATTTTCCATTGTAGACTCCATCAAATGTACATTTTATACAAAGTCATAAAATTATTTTGAAATCACCTGTTGCCAATACCTAGATTATCAATTCTATCTTGGAAGCAGATGATTCTAGATTTCAGTTAAAGTGAGTAATTTTGGGAGTCATGGGCTCCTTATTAATTCACTATACACAAATGATTTTCTACTCTCTGAGTAATAAGAAACTTCACTAACTCAGAAACTGATTTTTCTTCACTCTGCTAGAATATCTAAAAATCCTACAGAAAGACTTACTTTAAGACATTCTTGCATATATGAATATAAATTTGAAACAAAATTGCTTTAAATGTTTCTCTATGCTAATGTAAAGTTTTGCAGCTTTGGAGACATTTTAAGGAGTCAAATATTTAAATGCTTTTAAAGAAAATTAAAGTCTCCCTGAAATAGCACATAAAATCATATAATGTACATTTTTTCTTTTACAAATTATTATTTTTTTTTTGCTAGGTGTGAGAGGTGACTTATTCTTTCAAAATCAAACATCTCCTCCTCTGGTATGTCTCCTTTCACTGATGGGGCTGGTGTGGTGAGATTTCAAAAACAAAAACAAGGCTGTTATATGTAGCAACCTAGATTTGTATATTGAAACCCTAGTGTTCCTGAAGGAAACAAATGCCATGGAATAGTTGGATTATTTTTAGGGTGATCTCATTGACTCTGGTCCGTTAGGAACCTGGGCAAGAAATCTCAGAGAAATCTTACATCCTAGCATGACCCTACAATCTGATTCAAACCCAACATGCAAGACAAATGTAGCCCACAGTCCTATTTATTAATTCTCCCCAATTATCTCTAGATAATAAATGATCTGTGAATCAGTTTCTGAACCCTATAGGAAATGTCTGTATGTTAAAATTTGCTGGGTATCTACATTTTCATATCTGATAACACTTTCTTTCTGCTAGTTACTCAACAGTTGGAAGAATGTCCATATTGTGCCGCTTAGAGATTGGGAAAACAGTGATATCCTTCTCTAAATACCCCTCTACTGTTAGAGATTATGTTGCCATAGCAATTCCCAAGATAGGAAACCCCTCAAATTGATGCACTGGGTCCCAACCCAAAACCACTGAAGTCCACTCCATCTTTTTCCTTATTCCCTTGTTAGCATCTTGTTTATCTTTTTTTTTTTTTTCAGGTTCAAACTTTGTTCTGCCTTAGATCTAATTATTGCCAAGGTACTTTTCTTTCTTTTTTTTTTAACAAGAAGGGAATTTTTTACCCCTAAGTTATTTTCTTAGCTGCTTTTGTCTTGCAACAACAGCCATTCAAATATAAAATCACTTCATGTCTTGAAAAGACTGCTTTTATGCTCTATTTTTCTTTCATGTGCTTCCAGGTTCTTTTTTTTGAAAATGTTGACATTTACACATTTTACTCAAAAATTAAATGGAGGGATTTGGGATTAGGTTTAAATGAGACCTCCTGCCTCATTACATGAAAACTTACATTCATAGGCCAGGTTATACCTTTTTGAGATATTAATGTATGTTTTATGTTCACTACTATGGAAGACTAAGAGATAATGAAATCTTTTATGTGTGTTGTTTTGTTCATAGCTTTTATCCCTCTCTCACGCAAGAAATGAAATACATCATTGTGCTTAGGTACTTTGTCACTTAAGGGGCATTTGCAGCAAGTTCATAATTGAAAACAAGTGACTTACTATGACTAGTTTTATTTAAAAAAGAAGAAGAAAGAATATTTGATAACTCTTAGAATCTTCTAGAAGCCCAATGACCAAGTTGGAAATTATACAGCTAGAACTGTCCAGTCTAGAGCATATAACTTCTTCAGCAAAGACACTTGTGCTATCAACACTGGATCATGGGGCACAGATAATCACAGTTAATACTGTTAAGTCTTTCTAGTAGATACTTTTTCTAGAATTTCTGATATTTTTAGAATGTGAAGCTAGATATGACATTACATTTGCCAGACTCAAAGAAGTCTACTTCTTTGACTCACATCTCTTTTGAAGTTCCCTGGTGGCTCAGAAGGTAAAGCGTCTGCCTACAGTGCAGAAGACCCAGGTTTGATTCCTGGGTTGGGAAGATCCCCTGGAGAAGGCAATGGCAACCCACTCCAGTACTCTTGCCTGGAAAATTCTATGGACTGAGAAGCCTGGTAGGCTACAATCCATGGGGTCGCAAAGAGTCGGACAGGACTGAGCGACTTCACTTTCACTTTCTTTCATAAACAATCTAGATGTGTATAAGAGACAGGGGTTGGGAAGATCCCCTGGAGAAGGCAATGGCAACCCACTCCAGTACTCTTGCCTGGAAAATTCTATGGACTGAGAAGCCTGGTAGGCTACAATCCATGGGGTCGCAAAGAGTCGGACAGGACTGAGCGACTTCACTTTCACTTTCTTTCATAAACAATTTAGTGATGGAGTTCATGTCAAGTGCCTACAGGAAAGGCAGGGAAAGTACATTTCTGATTTCAAACAAAGAGAGACACAATAAAAAGATCTAGACATTTATCACACTTGTACAGGGTGTTTCAAGATTCTAGACACTCCAAAACTATAAAAATTATATGCTATGGCCCACCATTTTGACTGCTTAACATCAATATACATCTTTATTCCATACTCAAATATCCAAGCCACAAAAACAATAATAGCAACAGTACAGTAGTGCCTCTGCTTAACATCATATAGAAATCTCTTTGGTAACTAAAAACATCCCATCCTTATTCTATTCAAATGAGAACCAGTTTCATGAAATTTCTTATTGAGCTGAAAATCTACTCTCTCTGGATACTACTGCTTCTTTGTAGAGTTATCTCTTAATTCTTCCTTAATAGTTTATAATCTATGGGCTAATTTTGCAAAAGTACTTAGTATATACAATATATGTATAGCACTGCATAGAAAAATGAGTAAATACTACAGTTGCAGTTGATTTTGAGATTTTATACCTAATATTTGTGTTCTCCACCACCTTCCTTATCCCCTTTATACTTTAGTTCATCTTAGTTGCCATTTATGTATGTATGTATTTATACATATGGATTGACAGTCTTTCCTGAGGGATCTAAGTATTTGTAGATCTTACAAACTTACCAATGTGATATTAATATTTCAGTCCTATTGATTCCTTACTTACTTCTAGCTCTATTTTACAGCATCCACCCTATTTTCTCATTAATTTCAGGATCTTAATACCTACCAACATTGTAGCACCTCTCCTTTTTTTTTTTTAATTTGCTCTCTTTCACTGGCCCAATGAGCATAAAATAATGAGATGTGATTTCAACTTCTAATACTATGGTAACATGCTTGGGGCCCTTTTGAGAAATGTTTCTCCTCTTAATACTGAAACCTTAAACTCAGCAAAGCTCAGAATTTGGAGGACAGAAAGAACAGTATTTGCTGGTAGTTAATTAGGTATAACAATGAGGGAAGACACTCTCATTTCAAGCCCAGGTATGCTGAAAAGTAAGTTCCATTTCCTTATTTCCCTGAGCATGAAGAATTTGCATCATAGACGCTAACTCTGAGCCACCTGTGGGCTTCCCTCATAGTCCAGTTGGTAAAGAATCCACCTGCAATGCAGATGGCCCTGGTTTGATTTCGGGCTTGGGAAGATCTACTGGAGAAGGGATTATGCTACCCACTCTAGTATTCTTGGGCTTCTCTTGTGGCTCAGCTAGTAAAGAATCCACCTGCAATGCGGGAGGCCTGTGTGTTATGCCCAAGTCGCAAAATCTCCCAATGACCACCAGGGAGCCAATATCTGATGCAAAAACAAGAGAGTTTTTATTACCAAGCTCGAGATGGGGCTCACACTGATACCAACACAGCGGCTACAGGGAGGAGCCCCGAGCTCTGGGTTACATTGCTTATATAGGGTATTCTCATGGGAGAAATTTGAAAAACGGGAGTTTCCATGTTGGGAGATGTCTAATTGGTTACCGTCTGTGGAAGGGTTAGGTGTTGGGTTCTGATTGGTTCCCATTTCCCGGGCTTGATTCGAATTTCCAGGGCTGGCCAAGGGTTTTGATTGGTTCGCAGGTGGTGGGGTGAGGTCAGGGGATTTCCAAAGGTTCTTTTCCCGGAACCTTACAAAATGGAGTTTTTTCTGTTAACAAAATGGAGTAGCTTAGGTCCTTCACTGTGTTCGATCCCTGGGCTAGGAAGATACCCTGGAGAAGGTACACATTCCAGTATTCTGGCCTGGAGAATTGGATAGACTATATAGTCCATGGGGTCACAGAGAGTTGGACATGACTGGCCACTTTCATTCTGAGAACAAAATGGAGTAGCTTAGGTCCTTCACTGTGTTGGATCCCTGGGCTAGGAAGATACCCTGGAGAAGGTACACATCCCAGTATTCTGGCCTGGAGAATTGCATAGACTGTATAGTCCATGGGGTCACAAAGAGTTGGACATGACTTGTCACTTTCATTCTGAACAACCTGTAGTAAATATAGGACAAAGTGAAAGAGATAAAGACTGTGTAATAAATTACTTTGGTCACCTAGATGCTGTGCTGTAAAATAACATATACTTTGCACTAAAGCAAGCTGAATTAATTACTGTTGTTTAAATAAATAATCTTGGATTAATCAATTCAATTTATTATGCAAAATAAATTTAATACAAAAATAATACATTTAATACAAAATAATAAGGTCCGTGTCTTCTGTAAATTTATTTTTACTTCTGGGATTTTTATTCAACTTCATTGTAAGCTTTTAAATATAGATTAATTGGATAATATAGCTAATGCCTTAGATAACTGTAGGAATTCATGAAACCTGAGAATGTTTAACATATAACAACTAGTAACATGTAACTAGTAGTAACTCAGAAATTGTACTTACTTTTAATTACTTTACTTGCACCTGAACTTACAGTGAACTCTTGGAGTTGTCAGTCCTAGAATTACGCTTGCTTTTCACATATGCTGTAATGCCTCAGTGTAATTTCTGATTTTTACATAGCCTACTTTGTCATCTCATCTTTTTGGTGTTTAATAAAAGTGCTTCTGACAGTTTCAAAATTTAAAACACTAGGGAGATTTTTTTGTTTAGTTTTTCTATCACTTTCTACATTTGTACATCCATTATCACGTATTTTCATTATTTTAGAATTTTCCTTATATGCTTAGCAGAATGTTCAAGGTGAACCTAAGAATTATTCGGTTGGAAGAGGAACATGCTTCCTTTTTCTCCACAGGTGTGTGCACATAGTTTTTAATTACAATTATGAAAAGTGTTGCTTGGCATCATTTGGAGCTGACAGTGGGAAAGGAAGATTTATCAGAAGAACTTTGGACTCAGATGAAAGGAGAGATAGGAAAACAGAGTTGTTTTTCCATGCCTATAGAAATACAATATACATTCAGAAGCACAGGGTCCCTATTTACTGAAGAACATACTATATTGTATCAAGGTCAAGATGGCAAGAGTAAACAGTGACTGAGAAAAAGTATAGTAACTTCATTACTCTGTAGAACACAATGTCAACTAACGCTAGAGGGTGTAAAGCTAAAGGAAAGAAAAGACTGTCACTGTGACATAAAAGCAGTGTCTACAATCAGAAAAACTGTGCGTCAACAACTTATGCTGTCCTTTTGATCCACTATTCTATGANTGACTGAGAAAAAGTATAGCAACTTCATTTCTCTGTAGAACACAATGTCAACTAACGCTAGAGGGTGTAAAGCTAGAAGGAAAGAAAAGACTGTCACTGTGACATAAAAGCAGTGTCTACAATCAGAAAAACTGTGCATCAACAACTTATGCTGTCCTTTTGATCCACTATTCTATGAGCGTTTTGACATATAGAACCAAGAGAACAGATACTTTAGGATAAATGGACTTTGTGTAAAACTTCCAATTTAAATAGAGGAAGCGTAAGTGTTAAGTTTTGCATTACGTGCTTGTTAGTTCTTACTTCAGTGACTACATGCATTATCTGTAGTATTTCCATGGGAAAATGTTCTACAGCCATTTATGAATCATCAGAAAATAGTCTCACTCAAACACCTAAGATTATTTTTGTAAGAAAGTCCTTTTGTCCATTCTTTATGTCTCAGCTCAAAGTTGTCTTCCTCTGGGAAGCTTTTATTTGGAATCCTCTGTCTGGTTATAATGCCCTTCCTATGTGTTCTACCAAACTGTATCATTCATCTCATTATATTCAGGTTGTTGCTTTGTTTTGTTTGTTTGTTTTGCTTACCTCCCCAAATTGCAAATCTGGAATGTCTTCCATATAGCAGTATCTACTATATCTAGATCTGTACTCATAATAAATGAAAAATAATTCATAAGTAACCTCTAAAAAGGGAGTGAATGTTTTCCAAGTTCTCTGATTATAATATACCAATGAGTTTCTGCATCTAACTTTTGATAAAAATAATTATACTTGAAGAATACAATCATTTTATGTTTTTCTTTTTTGACCACAATGCCTGTGGGGTCTTAGCTCCCTGACCAGGGACTGAACCTGCACCCCCCACACTGGAAGGCAAAGTCCTAACCAGTGGACTGCAGGGAAGTTCCCAAGAATATCTTATATTTTATATTTTAATTTTACACATATTTTTGGAAAAAGAACATTGAACTGCCATTCATTCCTTAGAAGAAAAAAAGAATCTATAAAAATTTTAAAAAATAGATAATTGGATAATATATAGACTATTTTTTATTTTATANCTGTCTCTTATACACATCTCAAGCTCCAGGAGTTGGTGATGGACAGGGAAGCTTGGTGTGCCGTAGTCCATGGGGTTGCAGAAAGTTTGACAAGACTGAGCGACTGACCTGAACACAGTCAAGGACCTTAGCATAGTCAATCAAGCAAAAATAGGTGTTTTTCTGGAATTCTCTTGCCCTGTCTCTTATACACATCTAGATGTGTATAAGAGACAGGTCTAGAAATATTACTCTTAATAATGTGTCTCAGTAGTAGCCCCTGGAATGGATATCACTGTGGGGTCAATTAGATTACATGTGTAACGAGAAAACTTGTCTCAATTCTTCCCTTTGCTTTCATAAACATGGCTAGCAAGTTTGCTAAATTTGCCAATCTGACATAAATAAACAAGATTTGAAATACTTTACAAATTATGCATAGGAATGACATTGCCTGATAAAACTGAGTTTTAAATTATTTTGTGAAAGTCTTAATTTGATTTATTATATTTAAAACAACAGATGGAAAATCCAAATTTTCTCATGCCCATGGTAAACATTTCTCATGCTACAATACTTTCAGATTTCATAAACAGTTTGTATCTGCCTGCATTTAAAAACAGAATTAACTTAAATTGCCTCCAATAAAACTCAATTCACTTTGCCTTTTGTAAAGAAGTCAAATAATTGTCTAATAAATCCATAATTCTCTCATCCACTGACTCCAATTTGCACTATAACATTTTCAGGGGCCAATTTCCTCTATTACTATTTCCTTGATTTTATTAAAATCTATTATTCCTGGAAAAATCTCCGCTAATCACCCTTATATTTTCTGATCCTCTAGTTAACTTTGTAACCTGTGTTCCAGGTATAACTCTTCTTGTGTTATTATTCCCTTATAAATATTCAATGCAATAATGAAAATAAAGATGCTAATTCAACAATAGCAAATGTTTGCTCAGCACCAATTACATGTTGAGCTTTGTGCTAAGTTTTGAATGTCAGCTGTGAAGTCAGAGTATTTTATATCACAAGCTTTATACAGATCCATTTATAGAAAATAGATTCTTAGCAAAGCCAAATGAGGTTTTCCGAATGTATTGTGGGTTGACACCCCTGCTTTTCTGAGTTTATAAGACATTGTTTAGGATGCTCATGGAGGTGTAATTTTCTTCATGCTTCTCCTATGACAGGTTGAGACTGTACTCTCCCTTTCAATTTGCCACTGCTCTAAGCAATGAAGCACAGTAGAAATGATGCTAGATAACTTCTGAGTCTAGGTTAAGAGAAGGCCAGCAGCTTATCTGTTTGCTTATGTAAGATGTTTTTATGAAGTCTCTGATGTTAGAGATCTGAATATTCTGAATTCAAAATGCTGTGAGGAATCCCAGGATATAGGGAGAGATCATGTAAAAATGCTCAACAACCTCAGCTGAAGTTCCAGATGATCTCCAGCTTCAAAAAACCATATATATGAGTAAAGAGACCGCTGGACTATTATAAGTCTCTGCTTGGGCTTTCCTGGTGGCTCAGATGGTTAAAAAAAAAAAAAAATCTGCCTGCAATGAAAGAGACCTGGTTTTGATCCCTGGGTTGGGAAGATCCCCTGGAGAAGAGAATGGTAACCCACTCCAATCTTCTTACCTGAAGAATTCCACGGACAGAGAAGCCTGGTAGGTTATAGTCCATGGACTCACAAAGATTCAGACATGACTGAGCTTTCTTTCATTGTTTGTAAAGTAGTCCCCTTGGATCAAATCTAACAAACTGAGTCTCAGACTTCAGGGATATGAGACAAGTTAAAGAATTAGTGAACATAATGTTTTTCTTGCCACAAGTTTTGGAACAGTTTGTTATGTAGCATTAATAACTGGCAAAGATTTAGTTTCGGGGGCATTGCATGAAGCAGACGGACAAGTTCACTCTTTTGCTGGTATCAGCCAACTTCCTTTGACACTCTCCCTTGTTCTTACACAATGGACTCAAGAACATATATCCATTGTGGTAGGGATGATGTTTATGAACTAAGCATGAATTTAGCAATGTAAGCATTGAACCTAGTACAGGTAGGACCCTGTGCAACTGCACAAATCACATGCCCTGAAATGAACCTTGACCATACACTATGACAGATTCAGTACCTCGTCCAGTTGAGACTACTTCCATGGGAGCCATGTGCCTAAGTTTGCATCAATTTTATCATAATTTTTTAATGTATTGATCATAGACAAATTACTTGATATCTCTCTGCCTTGCATTTTATCTACACAATACAATGATAAAAGAATCTAAACAATGGAGCTATTTTGAAGAGTAAAGTAAGACAAAAACTCATATGATTGTGTCTGACATTAGTAAGGCTTCAAAAATTTAACTACGATTATTTTTACATAGATAATTATTTTAAAAAGACAATTGGTTAGTCACCTCCTATAAACAATACCTTATTACAGCATTTCCATAAAATAGCATCTTTTACTTGGCACTAACCATTTTTTTATGTGTGTGTTTTCAAGAACCACTGACATGAGGGAAAATCAGAGCAAGCAACTGGTTGCCATGTTTACAATACTCCAGGTTTATAGTAGTATTTAATGTAGGTAACAAGTTGGTTTGCCATTTGCAAATTCTATATATCCATTGGATAGCCAATAGACACATAGCTAATGTATGTCCTAAGTCAGTCCTGATTATATGATGATTTTTTAAACAAAAATAATTAAGGACAAATTTATATGATGTCACTAATTTACATTTCAGAATGGACAGCGTGAAATAAATGTGTGCCTTTGTTTGTACTATAAGTTCTTTCATTTGCTCTAATTTGAAATGTATTTTCCTTGGATTGTCAGCTAACATTTAAACAGAGAGACTGCATTACAGAGATAGTATTGCAAGAATTTCCACAATCTGTTTCTTGACTCAGCAATAGAAGCTTTGCAAATTAGCATAATGAATGTGAGAAACTGAATCCCATTGGTAACACTAGTACTTTTCAAACTATGTTTTTATTTTTTAATAGTTCCTAGAAACTCTACACTTCTACATGTGTATGTGTACTCAGGTGCTGAGTTGTGTCCAACTCAGCAATTCTATGGAACGTAGCCCATCAGGCTCCTATGCCCATGGAATTTTCCGGGCAAGAATACTAGAGTGAGTTGCCATTTCCTACTCCTGGGGAACTTCCTGACCCAGGGACTGTACCCATATCTCCTGACTCTCTTGCACTGGCAGGTAGATTCTTTATCACTAGTGCCACCTACGTGGTCAGGGCATAAAAGTCAAGTGAACCCTGGCCCTTGTGCTAAAGGAGAGGACTCCGCACTTAGTCCCTCAAAGTTTCTGAGCTCAGTTACTGACTCAGGCAATTTTTGGCCCCCCTTGTTCTCCAGCCCAATCTTACATACACTCTTTTATAATATACATCAAGTGACTATTTCAAAGATGTCCTTAGAATACCTCATTCTAAATTACAGAAACAAATATCAGATGGTTTATAACTATCTAGTTATGAATGTCTGTAATGAAACAGAACAAGATCTGAAGTTTCTTTCCTTTTGAACTGGTAATGAAGTTAGTGGGAGTGGCAAACTCTAATCCACCTCTATTAATTGGCAGCTACAGATAAATTAGAAAATACTTATTTGTGTATGATTAACTTGGAATAGGTCATTTACATTAATTACTAAATATAATTAACACCTCAGCTTTTCTCCTAGAATTTTCATATCAATACTCACAATTAAAAGTTGTCAGAATATGTCCTAAATTTTGATTAAGAAAATGTCATTGCCAAGTTTACATGACTACATACTGAAGGGAATAAAATTAATAACTTGACTGTATTCCAGGTCCTTTAATTATATAATCTTATTTTATTCATTTATATTTTCATTTTACTTTTATGTTAGATGAGTGTTATTTTCTTTTTTTATTAATGAGGCAAATGGAATTGATGGATGTTTAGTATTTCCCAAGATCTTTGTTTATTACTGTTTTTTCCTTTTTTATTTTACCTATTGTGAGTCTTTCTCATGGAGATATAAATCTGTCTCTTATACACATCTCTGGGTTGGGAAGATCCCCTGGAGAAGGAAATGGCAATCCACTCCAGAACTCTTGCCTGGAAAAGACCATGGACAGAGGGGCCTGATAGGCTACAGTCCATGGGGTCGCAAAGAGTCAGACACAACTGAGCGACTTCACTTTCACTTTATCTTCCCTAGCACCTGGTACAAGGCCTTCCACATGATGGATGCCAATAAGTGTTTTCTACCTAGAATTAAATTCAAAAAAGATATATATATATTTTTTTACATCATCAAGGAGGACATGTATACAGCTATGCACACAGAACAATATATCCAGCTAATCTGCTCAGTGGGTCACTCCTAATTTCCATGTTGATTCTAAACAATCAGGTGAATCTGATGATATTAACTCTAAATCCAAGACAGACTGCCAAATCTGAAAGGCCATTTCAAGCAGGTCTATTTTGAAACAACCTGGACCACCCACCACTTCCAGACATGCATGGGAAGTCAGTCGGAAAATCCCAAATAATGGCATGCATTTGAGGCATCCTAATATGGGTGGAGTTTTTACAGGACCTCAAAACTAATTTGTTTAGTCACTGGGCCAAGGACCTGTCTAGACCTGTGACTCGGATCTCTTAGGGAGACTTCACACGGAAACAAGTTCTGGCCCATAGTTTTGGTGCAGCCTTAAGGTCCAGAAAAAGTCGTTTCATAATTAAAACTGATTGAAAGATCTTATTTTTGAAAAACTTGAGGAAGATAACCTCCTGAGAATTTCTTTTCAGACAAGAAGGCACAAACTCTTAAGCACACTTTATGTCAGACATGCAACTCAGTTTTACTGACTGTCATTCCTTTGCCATTAACATGTCACAACTGGCTTCAGTAAATTTTTCAATGGCAAGCAATCACAATAATAGCAACCCCTGGGGGGTAATACTGGCTTGTTTTACAAGCACTCTGTCAAGAACAAAAAAGGTCTCAGGAAGAAAACTGAACCTTTTCAAGGTTATTAGTTTACAAGTGGCTAACATTTACAAAATGAAACTTGTGGTCTACAATACTTCGTTATAAATTACACTATTGGTTGACTGAGAAAGTTGTTATGTTAGACACTACAACGTTTTAAAATAAAAGAACAGTAACACTATAGTATAAAATTTCAATAGGATTGAAATAAACAAAAAATAACCAAGAAATGAAACAGACCTTTATTTAAATCCTAATTCCACCCCCACCTCTGGTGACCTTGAGCAAGTTACTTCACTTTCAATGTCTCAGCTTCCTCTTTTGAGATTATTATAGAATTANCCTGGGCTTTTGTTTGCTGGAAGATTTCTGATTACAGTTTCAATTTCCGTGCTTGTGATGGGTCTGTTAATGAAACTTATTTTTAAAAAGATATTTGGAAATTATGTACATTTGGTTTTCTGTCAGGTTCATAATATATATCACTATCTTAATCACTAGCCACCTAGTTATATGATTTACTTAATGGCTTTTATTTTCTACTTTTAGAATAGAGATTTCACCAAGAAGGAATTAGAAAGTTCTGACTACTATTCATCCATTAAAATAATGAAGTTTTTCCATTTGCAGCAACATGCATGGACTTGGAGGGTATTTTGCCAAGTGAAATAAGTCAGACAGAGAAAGACAGCTGTTGTATCAAATCATTATATGCAGAATCTAAAAGAACCAAAACAAAACAGTGAATATAACAAAAAAAGAAGCAGATTTAAAGATATAAAGTCCAAACTAGTCTCTTGCCTGGAAAGTCCCATGGACGGAGGAGCCTGGTGGGCTGCAGTCCATGGCGTCGCTGAGTGTCGGACACGACTGAGCGATTTCACTTTCACTTTGCACTTTCATGCATTGGAGAAGGAAATGGCACCGCACTCCAGTGTTCTTGCCTGGAGAATCCCAGGGATGGGGGAGCCTGGTGGGCTGCTGTCTATGGGGTCGCATAGAGTCGGACACGACTGAAGCTACTTAGAAGCAGTGGTTAGCAGTAGGGAGAGGAGAAAGGAGAGAGAATATAAGGGGTAGAAGATTAAGGGGTACAAGTTATTAAGCACAAAATAAACTACAAGGATATATTGTACATGGGGTATATAACTAATATTGTCTAAGAACTATAAATGAACTATAAACTTTAAAATTGTGAATCACTATATTATACACCTATAATTTATATAATATTGTACAGCAGGTGTACTTCAATAAAATTTTAAATGTCAATTAAAACCACTAAGAGCTATTATATCATACCTGTTAGAATGACTATCATCAAAAGGATAAGAAGTAGCAAGTGTTTGTGAGAGTGTAAAGAAAAGGAAATGTTTTTGCACTGTTTGGGTTAGTGAACAATGGGTCAGCTACTATAAAAAATACTATGAAGTTTCCTCAAAAAGATTAAAAGTAGAATTACCATATAATCTGCCAATTCCATCTCTGGATATTTGTCCAAAGAAAATTAAAAATACATCTCTATGTTCATTGCAGCATTATTTATAATAGCCATGATATGGAAACAAATTGAGATCATCTATTTGAGTTCTGTTTATTAAGACATATACGGTGAAAAAATTGAAATATTATATTTAAATACCTATAACTGAGGAATGATTGTGTAGCAGAAAAAAATGACAGAAATACAAATTTTAAAATATCAGAATAATTCAGTCACTCAGTCACATCTGACTCCTTGCAACCCCATGGACTGCAGCCTGCCAGGCTTCCCTGTCCTTCACGAACTCATAGAGTTTGCTCAAACTCATGTCCATTGAGTCAATGATGCCATCCAACCATCTTATCCTCTGTCATCCCCTTCTCCTTCCGCCTTCAATCTTTCCCATCATCAGGGTCTTTTCCAATGAGTCAGTTCTTCGAAACACATGGCCAAAGTATTGGAGTTTCAGCTTCACCATCAGTTCTTCCAGTGAATATTCAGGACTGATTTCTTTTAGGATTGACTGGTTTGATCTCCTTGCAGTCCAAGGGACTCTTCAAAAGTCTTCTCCAATACCACAGAATAATTAATAACACATCAGAATAATTAAAATATAAAACAGGCAAAATACATGAAAGGACATTTCACAGAATAAGGTCATAAAAGGTATGTATTTGATAAAAGACACAATCTAATGTTTTGGGGAAATGAAAAATAAAAAACACAATAACATAATATTCTTCTTCTTGGATTAATATCTTTCAGTCTGATAATAACCTCAATGATCAAGGATGCAGATCTAAGTAAATTGTCATACAGTTCTGTTGAACATATATAGTGGCATTACTATTTGGAAAACTACTGGATATTAACAAAACATATGCATAGGGTATGTCTTAACATATATGTATATCAGAAAAAATGTACAGAGATAGTTGTTCAAATATTGTTGCTAATAGTCACATAACATGTAAACATCAACAAGAGTAAGATAGATGTACAACATTTTGCTGGTGGTTTAGTCACTTAGTCGTATCCAACTCTTGTGACCCCACAGACTGTAGCTTGCCAGGCTCCTCTGTCCATGGGATTCTCCAGGCAAGAATACTGGAGTGAGTTGCCATTTCCTTCTCCAGGGCATCTTCCTGACCCAGGAATTGAACCAAGGTCACCTGCACTGCAGACAGATTCTTTACCAACTGAACTACAAGGGAAGCCCCATACCACATGTTATATTAATGTAGTTAACTACTGTGCAATAGTATAAACTAAGGGACTGCCCTGTGCATGTTTCAATGTGAATAAATCTCTAATTATATTATTGCAAAGAGTGTATAAGTTACAAAAATACAGTCATCCATTTTACATAAAATTTTTATTTTTTTTTTTTTTTACTTTACAGTACTCTATTGGTTTTGGCATACATTGACATGAATCTGCCACAGGTGTACACGAACTCCCAAACATGAACCCCCCTCCCACCTCCCACCCCACATCATCCCTCCTGATCATCCCCATACACCAGCCCCAAGCATCCTGCATCCTGCATTGAACATAGACTGGTGATTCATTTCTTACATGATAGTGTACATATTTCAATGCTATTCTCTCAAATCATCCCACCCTCTCCCTTTCCCTCTCCTGAGTCCAAAAGTCCACTCTACACATCTGTGTCTCTTTTGCTGTCTTGCATACAGGGTGCTCATTACCATCTTTCTAAATTCCATATATATGTGTTAGTATACTGTATTGGTGCTTTTCTTTCTGGCTTACTTCANCTTCACTTTTGCTTTTCACTTTCCTACATTGGAGAAGGAAATAGCAACCCACTCCAGTGTTCTTGCCTGGAGAATCCTAGGGACGGAGGAACCTGGTGGGCTGCCGTCTATGGGGTCGCACAGAGTCGGACACGACTGAAGCGACTTGGCAGCAGCAGCAGCAGCAATGTCTGTTTTAAAGGCAAGTATAAGAGCATTTAACACACATGCAGAATCACCCAAGTTATACAATTTGCTTTTCTTAGTGTATACCTGCTTATGTATCCTATGCCTACCAGGAGAGTAGTACTAAAAGTGTTAGTCACTCAGTCGTGTCCAACTCTTTGCTACACCATGGACTGTGGCCTAGTAGAAATGCTGATGGAAACAAACTGTTTTCACTACCTGATTTGCCCACTTTATGCCAACGCTCTTTTCTTGGCTTGCTGATGAGTAAGGAATGACTGAAAGGAAAATGGACTACAGGTTGATCTACCTTTTCTTTTCCTTCTGTATCATCGTTTTCAGCATAACTGATTGGCTAAGAGGAATAAGAAAGAATGTGCTAGAATTTCTTGGTCTTTTGTGTTTCTTCAAATGTCAGTGCCTTCTTTCTGCTTCCAAGAAAGTTCTGGTTCAAATGGGAAGCATGGTGTCTCAAGGAGGTCTGAGATGGCACACTGCCCACTTCATGGATTGCTGTGGGATTGTCCTAGCTATTCTTAGATATTTTGCTCACCCAGTGTGTTCAGTGCTGGTTGTAGAATCTATTCTCATTCAATCTGTCAACCTCATTGTGCACCTCTTATCCTGAAGCTTGGAAATTTCACATACGTTGGCTTCCGCCCCCCCCCCAACCCCCGTTGACTCCATAAAACTTCCAGTAGTTTTTAGAGCTTCTTATCACCAAAATGACTACCCTCTTGAGCCAGACAGGGAAAAGGTGGCCCTTTTCTCATAAATTCTCTCCAATATTTACTCATTCATTCACAGATTATTATTGCATACCTACTATTTTCCAGGGACTATTTTAGTAGCTATTTGAACCCTATCTCTATCCTTGTAGAAATTAAATTCTAGTAAATGGAGGTAAACAATGAACAAAAACATGATTAACTGCATAGTATATTGGGGCATAAGAAGTTCTACTTTTAAAGAAGGAAGAGAGAGTTAGGAAAGAAGGAAGAAGAAAAAAAAAAGAAAAATATAGGAAAAGAAAAAGGGATTTGAGATGCCAGAGATGAGTAGGTGATGAAGATTTTACAATTTAAATGGGGAAATTAGGACAGGCCTCATTTAGAATGTTAAGAGTTGAACCAAGACCAGAGGAGTCAAGAATACTAAAATTCAGCAGAAATGTGTCCTAAGAGGAGATGGTCCAGAAGACCTAAGGCAGATGAATTTCTGAACTGTTTGAGAACCAGCAATAAAGCTGACCTAACTAGAGGAGAGTGTGAGTGAAGAGGGAATATCTGAGAGTTAATAAGGAGTGCAGCAGGTCATATAGGGCTTTGTAGCCATTGTGAAGATTTCAGCTTTTATGCTAAATAAAATAGGAGTGTTGAGTTTTGAGTAAAATAATAATGGATGTGATTTTCTTTTGGAAAGTTTACTTTCTGTATTGAAGATGCTCTATGGTGTATAAACAGAAGCTTGGAGAAAACTTAAGAACTAATTATCAGACTCTGGGTATGAGATGGTAATGACTTGAACCAGGCCAGTAGTGGTGCGGGTGTGAAAGTGGTGAAATTTTGGATCTGTTTCTCCATATTATTTCAAGGTCTATCCATGTTGTTGCAAATGTCAGAATTTCATATTTTTAAATTAATGAGCAGTATTCCATTGTGTGTATATCATACATATGTATATATATGTGTGTATATATGTATATTACATATTCTTTATCTATATTCATACATTTATGGACATTTAGTTTGGTTTCATATCTTGGCTACACAACTATCACACTTCTGGTTATTTATCTGAAGAATATGAAATCCACTTCAAAAAATAACATCTTTATTGGAAGAAACTTGACAGGCATTTACAGTTTTTTGAATGACAAGTAATGGTTCGCATTTAACTTGCATGTGTGTGTGCTCAGTCACTCAGTTATGCCCAAGTCTTTGCAACTCCATGGACTGCAGCCCACCAGGCTCCTCTGTCCATGAGGTTCTCCGGGCAAGAATATTGGAGTGGGAATCAGATCAGTTCAGTTCAGTTCAGTCGCTCAGTCATGTCCGACTCTTTGTGACCCCATGAATCACAGCACACCAGGCCTCCCTGTCCATCACCAACTCCCGGAGTTCACTCAAACTCTCGTCCATCGAATGGGTGATGCCATCCAGCCATCTCATCCTCTGTCGTCCCCTTCTCCTCCTGCCTCAAATCCCTCCCAGCATCAGAGTTTTTTCCAGTGAGTCGACTCTTCCCATGAGGTGACCAAAGTACTGGAGTTTCAGCTTTCGTACCATTCCTTCCAAAGAACACCCAGGATTGATTTCCTTTAGAATGGACTAGTTGGATCTCCTTGCAGTCCAAGGGACTCTCAAGAGTCTCCAACACCACAGTTCAAAAGCATTAATTCTTAAGTGCTCAGCTTTCTTCACAGTCCAACTCTCACATCCATACATGACCACTGGAAAAACCATAGCCTTGAGGACAGACCTTTGTTGACAAAGTAATGTCTCTGCTTTTGAATATGCTATCTAGGTTGGTCATAACTTTCCTTTAGAAGAGGTTAAATTACACTACAGTGGAGGGCTTTGTGAGTTTTAGGGATATAAAGATTATAGAGGCATTGTCTCTAAAGAAAGTGAAAGTGAAGTCACTGTCATGTTCGACTCTTTGCGACCCCATGGACTGTAGCCTACCAGGCTCCTCGACCCATGGGATTTTCAAGGCAAGAGTACTGGAGTGGATTGCCATTTTCTTCTCCAGGGGAATTTCCTGACCCAGGGATCGAACCCTGGTCTTCTGCATTGTAGGCAAACGCTTTTACCATCTGAGCAGGTCATCAGCAAAACAGCAACCATCTGTTTTGTTGTTTAGATACACATCTTCTACCTACAAGGGTTTTTTTTAGTCCCTTGAGGTTTTTTAGCTCTGGTTCAGTGATCCATGCTTAGTTAATAATTCATTCCAGGTCTCCTGAACTAATGTGCTTGTGTTTGTATTGTACATGGCTTAAGTCAATGATTTTTAAAAGTACATATGCAAGGAAAGATTCAGGGAATCCACAATACCTGATTCAGATTTTATTTAAATATTTTATTCATTAAAAATTGTAATAAAAAATAAGCACATTTAATTGTACTGTAGATACCAAGTTTTAG
>SJYX01010526.1:51084-77474 GCA_006410675.1 Oreotragus oreotragus | reverse complement strand
AATAGATGGGGAAACAGTGTCAGACTTTATTTTTTGGGCTCCAAAATCACTGCAGATGGTGACTGCAGCCATGAAATTAGAAGACGCTTACTCCTTAGAAGAAAAGTTATGACCAACTTAGATAGTATATTCAAAAGCAGAGACATTACTTTGCCTACTAAGGTCCATCTAGTCAAGGCTATGGTTTTTCCTGTGGTCGTGTATGGATATGAGAGTTGGACTGTGAAGAAGGCTGAGCGCCGAAGAATGGATGCTTTTGAACTGTGGTGTTGGAGAAGACTCTTGAGAGTCCCTGGGACTGCAAGGAGATCCAACCAGTCCATTCTGAAGGAGATCAGCCCTGGGATTTCTTTGGAAGGAATGATGCTAAAGCTGAAACTCCAGTAGTTTGGCCACCTCATGCGAAGAGTTGACTCATTGGAAAAGACTCTGATGCTGGGAGGGATTGGGAGCTGGAAGAAAAGGTGAGGACAGAGGATGACATGGCTGGATGGCATCACTGACTCGATGGACATGAGTCTGAGTGAACCCCGAGAGATGGTAATGAACGGAGAGGTCTGGCATGCTGCAATTCATGGGGTCACAAAGAGTCACACACGACTGAGCGAATGAACTGAACTGTTGGATCTGGTATTGCTATATTGACTTTTAAAAAATTCAGACATGAAAACTTTTTGCATAAAAATGTACAGCCGTTCAGTCAGTTCAGTCACTCAGTCAAGTCAGACTCTTTGCAACCCCATTCACTGCAGTACACCAGGCCTTCCTGCCCATCATCAACTCCCAGAGCTTGCTCAAACTCATGTCCATTATGTTGGTGATGCCATCCAACCATCTCATCCTCTGTTGTCCCCTTTTCTTCCTGCCTTCAATTTTTCCCAGCATCAAGGTCTTTTCCAGTGAGTCAGTTCTTCGCATCAGGTGGCCAAAGTATTGGAGCTTCAGCTTCAGCATCAGTCCTTCCAATGAATATTTAGGACTGATCTCCTTTAGGATGGTCTGGTTGGATCTCCTTGCAGTCCAAGGGACTCTCAAGAGTCTTCTCCAATACCACAGTTCAAAAGCATCAATTCTTCTGCACCTAGCTTTCTTTATAGTCCAACTCCCACATCCATACATGATGTACATTCATGTTATATAATCATACAACATGATGCTTATTGTCAGGATATGCATTTCTTCAAAATGACTCCAAACTCTTCAGATCACCTGATTGATTTTTAACATCTTGAGTGATGACGCCAGTTTAGAAATGACAGTTCAGTTCATAATGACATAAAAATAAACTTTGCAGAATAAACAGGCATAATTGGAAATGGTATTGAACTACATAGACTTACTGCTTATTATAAGCTTTAACTGATACATATCAGTAAATATCTATAAAATGTGTATCTACTTAAATGATATGAGCATTGTTAAATTACTTTTAGTTATCTAAGCTTGAAATAATATTCTGCTGCTGCTTTTTCTCCCCAAACATTCAAATCAGTTTAATTGATGAGTGTAAAACTTTCAATGTGAATTGTTAAAAAACTAATTTAAAATAGCATTCAATACTTCTTACGTATTTGAATCAGGATATCTTTCAAAATGATGCAACTTAAAAGAAATATAAAATGCTATTTAGGTTGATACAAGATTGGAAATTTCATTAGGAACTCTGTTTATCAAATGTTTGCTCCCATACAGATTCATTCTCATCGATTTATTGTGTTTGTTTCCTTTGCTGTGTAACAAATTGCCACAAACTTTGCGGTTTCATACAACATCTCCTTATTTGCTTAAGTTCTGTAGATCATAAACAGTGTGGAATGCCTGGTTTCTCTGCTGAAGGCTGAAATCAATGTGTAGACCAGGCTGAGTTCCCATGCAGAGTATCTGGGGAGAATCCACTTCCCAAGAAGTTTTTCAAAATCAAATGTGCATTTATTTATTTTGGCTACACTGGGTCTTAGTAATGGCATACAAGCTCATAGTTGTGGCAGTTGGGGTGTAGTTCCCAAACAGGGATGGAACACAGTCCCCTCTGTGTTGGAGTTTTAGCCACTGGACCACCAGGGAAGTCCCTCCCAAGTCACTCTTATTCTGCAGATCTCATTTCCTTGTAAATTGTAGATTTAATAATCCTGTGGACTATCAGCATTTTTTGTCTCCTCCATCTTCCAAGCTAGCAATAGATAATCTTTCTTGAGTCAGAACCCTTATATGCTTCAAGTCTCCACATGGGACAACTGGTACAGTCTCTTCCAAGGATAGCCCAATCTCTTCAAGGATCACCCAATAGATAAGACCCAGTGAATATAATCTCCCTAATTTAAAGGCAAATAACTTGGGGGATTAATTATATCTACAAAATCCACTCATCTGGCACCCAGATTAGCATTTCTTTGAATAGCTAGGAAAAGGTGTATATATTTTCTAAAGTATAGAGAATCTTCTTAGAATTCTGCTTATCACAATGTATTTTTTAATTAATAGAAATTAAATTATGCATACATTTTATATTAATGTTTTCCTTTTTATGTAATATTTAGTCTAAAGTATATCCTTGGCTTTAAAAGATTTATTGAAAGTAACTGGTTTTAGAGACTATCTTTTCATGAAAAGAATAACTACATAAAAATATTGATCATTTTTCAAATAGCTAATACATTCTAATGTTTAGTGATTAGTATGCAAGTAACGCATTTATTTGGAGAAGGAAATGACAGCCTACTCCAGTATTCTTGCCTGTGAAATGCCATGGACAAAGGAACATGGAGGGCTATCGTCCATGGGGTAGCAAGTGTCAGACACGACTTAGGGTGTAACCCATCATCAGCAATGCATTAATTACCTTGAACTTATAATTTCTACTCCAGGTGATATTTTCCTACGATTTCTAGACTTTCATCCCTCCTAAAGCTCTACCTCCTTAAGCACAAGGGTTGACTTCTGTGAATTAAGATTTTCACTTATATTCAGAGAAATCACTGTTAAGAATTTTCAAGGCAGCCACATTATCAAAAGAATGATTAATTCATTTTATTAAAGAATGTATACAGAATCCATTTAGAAATAATTTTAGATGTATGGAAGAATTGCAGTGGTAGTTCAGGTTGGCTATGTACTGTTAACACAATAGATCAAAACTGATAAATTAACAGTGATACAATTTCATGACCTAAACTAGATACTGCATTTAGATTCAATTTTTCTACTAGTGGGTTTCTTCTTTTCCTGAGTCCTATACAAAGGCCCGTGTTGGATTTGTCAATCACATGTCCTAATACCCTTCAATATGTGACAGTTTCTAGATCATGCAACATGATCTTTCTTAACTTTGACACTTCTGGAGAGCATTAGTCCAATATTTTATTGGATGTCAGTGAATTTCGTGTTTTCTGGTGCTATCTCCTAATTGGATTGGGGTTATGGATTTGGGAAGAGAACTGTAGAGGTCATGTGCCTTTCTAAACGATATCGTGTTAGAGGGGTGCATATCAACATGAAGTATCACTGGTGAGTTTAATATTAATCACTGATTAACTTTGTGTCTATAAAGCTTTTCCACTGCTAAGGTTGCAGTGTGAAGTAAATCACTAAATCCAGCCCATGCTCAAGAGAAGGATGTTAAATCCCACCTTCTGGAGGGAGAAGTATCAAATAGTTTGTGGATTTATGTTAAAATCATCACAATGATTAATAAATATTTTGTGAAACATAACCTGTGGATGCAAAGATCATCCATCTTAAGGTTTCTCTGTTTTAATTTTGACATTCTTCAATGTATTGTGCCTGCAGAGATTATTATGCCGTTTTAATGGTAATTTTTTCTCCTTCGTTTCTTCCAATTTTAACTAAAATTATTCTGCAAGAAAAAATTGTTTCTTTTTATATTAATGTGATTATTCATTCTCATTTAATTATTTTCTCATTTGTTTAATTATTCTTTCATTCATTTTTTTTCTAATTTTTGCTTATAGCCCAGCTGCCATCATTTATTTTATTGCTCAAATCATTTATTTCAGCCTCAGCCACTCTTTTGTCTCCTGTGTCCCTCATGTACCATCCATTTATCTTTTTAGCATTTTCTCACTTCCTGGCCCTAAAGGGTGCTCCAGGCTTGGCTTGTGTTGTGCCTACCCCTATAATCAGGCATTTCCCTCAAAAGCCCTGGAGCCTATGATGCACTGAAGGTAACCATAGCAACCACAACGTTTTAAACCCAGCTGCACTCCTAAATAAAAGAATACAAACCCTCACTATAAGACAGGGTGAGTTGGCCTGAGGGTTTTTCTAATTTCTGCAGCCTGCTTAGTTTCCCTTTCCACTCTTCCACCAAGATCTGTCTCTTGCACTCTTACAGCTGCATTCTACTCTTATTTTCACTCTATACTGCAACCATGGTCATGGGATCTGGGACTTCAGACTAAACCTGTTTTGTGACAGCATTGTGAGCCTAGTTCTTGGTCCTGTGATCAGCACAAGTGTTCTGAGCCTCTTCTATTACAGTGGTTGGTCTAGTGCACAGCCCTGCTCCTCCTCACTAGTTTATCCTATGATCTCAGTGCTCCAGTGGATTTCCAAAAAGTCATTAATTCATTTTTGTCTAGCTTTTTTCTTGGTGAAAGGATAGGATATATACTTTCCCAATTCTGCTTCTCTGAGTTAAAGGTGTCCCAAAAATTTAAACAAGTAATCTAAAAAGAGGAAATATAAGGTACCAAAAAAAAAAAAATTTTGTAACTTTTAATGGCCTCCTATGTTTCTGTTATAATTGATTAATGGATTAATGATGTGTTCTGGAAACATCCTTAAACACCTAAAATTGCTCCTCATTAATTCTCCATCATCCTAAAATTATAGGATTCAGAAGACATAGAAAAAAGGTTATTTTCCATTTTAAATGACATTATTGCAACTTTTGTAGCAGTATTTCATTAACACCTTAATTTCAGTGTAAATTCCAGTATTTCTAAATTACAGGGTGCACTTCTTAAAAATAAAACAGAATATGAATATTTTTAGAAAGTTCAAATGTTAAAGAAGATGTTTTTTAAAATCTCTCCTTACCTTAGGATTTAAATTAAAATTTCAGCTATAATTTGAATGTTAATTAGAATGTAAAAATTACATGTGTATTACTTTAACATAAGCGAATATATATTTTATAAATTTATTTCATAAGTAGTTCAGTTCAGTCACTCAGTTGTATCCAACTCTTTGCACCCCATGGACTGTAACACGCCAGGCCTTCCTGTCCATCACCAACTCCTGGAGCTTGCTAAACTCATGTCCATCAAGTTGGTGATGCCATCCAACCATCTCATCCTCTGTCGTCCCCTTCTCCTCTGGCCTTCAATCTTTCCCATCATCAGGGTCCATTCCAGTGAATCAGTTCTTTGCATCAAGTGGCCAAAGTATTGGAGTTTCAGCTTCAGCATATGTCCTTCCAATAAGTATTCCGGACTGATTTCCTTTAGGATGGCCTGGTTGGATCTCCTTCCAGTCCAAGGTACTTTCAAAAGTCTTCTGCAAGACCATGGTTCAAAAGCATCGATTCTTCAGTGCTCAGCTTTCTTTACAGTCCAACTCTCATATCCATACATAACCACTGGGAAAAACATAGCCTTGACTAGATGGACTTTTGTCAACAAAGTAATGTATCTGCTTTTTAAAATGCTGTCTAAGTTGGTCATAGTTTTTCTTCCAAGGAGCAAGTGTCTTTTAATTTCATGGCTGCAGTCACCATATGCAGTGATTCTGGAGCCGAAGAAAATAAAATCACTGTTTCCATTGTCTCCCCATCTATTTTCCATGAAGTGATGGGACCGGATGCCATGATCTTAGTTTTTTGAATGTTGAGTTTTAAGCCATCTTTTTGACTCTCACTTTCATCAAGAGACTTTTTAGTTTTTCTTCACTGTCTGCCACAGGAGTGGTGTCATCTGCATATCTGAGGTTGTTGACATTTCTCCTGACAATCTTGATTCCACCTTGTGCTTCACCCAGACCAGCATTTTGCGTGATGTACTCTGCATATAAGCTAAATAAGTAGGGTAATAATATACAGCCTTGACGTACTCATTTCCCTATTTGGAACCAGTCTGTTCTATGTCCAGTTCTAAATGTTGCTTCTTGACCTGCATATAGCTTTCTCAGGAGGCAGGTAAGGTGGTCTGGTATTCCCATCTCTTTAAGAATTTTCCACAGTTTNTAAGTAGGGTAATAATATACAGCCTTGACGTACTCATTTCCCTATTTGGAACCAGTCTGTTCTATGTCCAGTTCTAAATGTTGCTTCTTGACCTGCATATAGCTTTCTCAGGAGGCAGGTAAGGTGGTCTGGTATTCCCATCTCTTTAAGAATTTTCCACAGTTTGTTATGATCTACACAGTCAAAGGCTTTCGCATAATCAATAAAACAGAGTAGATGTTTTTATGCATTTCATAATAGATGTGTATCAGTTCAGTTCAGTCACTCAGTCGTGTCTATATATATTTATATATAAATACAAATAAGTATTTATTTGTTAAAAACTTGGTGGCAATGTATATTTTTATATATTTTTTATACATACAAATAAATTTTAAGTAGTTTGTAATTTATGTTCTCTAGTTGAGTTGATTGGGCTTCCCTGGTGCCTCAGATGATAAAGAATCCACCTGCAATACAGGAGGCCTGGGTTCAATCCTGGGTTGGGAAGAGCCCCTGGAAAAAGGAATAACAAGTCACTTCAGTATTTTGCCTGGAGAATCCCAATGGACAGCAGAGCCTGCCAGGCTACAGTTCACAAGGTCTCAAAGAGTCAGACATGACTGAAAGACTAAGCACAGCACCCAGTTCAGTTGATTATGCCATTAGAAGGCAGTGTTGTGTTAACGCTGTATTTTTAAGTCATTTCTTTTCCTTTTCTGACAGAGCACAACGCTGAAAATATTTCCTTCTTTTTCACTGTCCACTTCAGTTCAGTTCAGTTCAGTTCATTCGCTCAGTCGTGTCTAACTCTTTGCGACACCGTGAACTGCAGCACGCCAGGCCTCCCTGTCCATCACCAATTCCCAGAGTTCACTCAGACTCACATCCATCGAGTCGGTGATGCCATCCAGCCATCTCATCCTCTGTTGTCCCCTTCTCCTCCTTCCCCCAATCCCTCCCAGCATCAGAGTCTTTTCCAATGAGTCAACTCTTTGCATGAGGTGGCTCAAGTACTGGAGTTTCAGCTTTAGCATCATTCCTTTCAAAGAAATCCCAGGGCTGATCTCCTTCAGAATGGACTGGTTGGATCTCCTTGCAGTCCAAGGGACTCTCAAGAGTCTCCTCCAACACCACAGTTCAAAAGCATCAATTCTTCAGGGCTCAGCTTTCTTCACAGTCCAACTTTCACATCTATACATGACTACTGGAAAAACCATAGCCTTGACTAGACGGACCTTTGTTGGCAAAGTAATGTCTCTGCTTTTGAATATGCTGTCTAGGTTGGTCATAACTTTCCTTCCACGGAGTAAGCGTCTTTTAATTTCATGGCTGCAATCACCATCTGCAGTGATTTTGGAGCCCTCCAAAATAAAGTCTGCCACTGTTTCTACTGTTTCCCCATCTATTTCTCATGAAATGATGGGACCGGATGCCATGATCTTAGTTTTCTGAATGTTGAACTTCAAGCCAACTTTTTCACTCTCCTCTTTAACTTTCATCAAGAGGCTTTTTAGTTCCTCGTCAGTTTCTGCCATAAGGGTGGTGTCATCTGCTCTCCACTTAGTACCATCCTTTTGGTAAAGACTCTCTTTGCATGCATGCACTGGTATAGGCTCCCCTTTTATTTCAAGCTAATTTGAGAAAGGGCCTATATTTTTGTTTAGACTTTGTTTATGGCTGGTGTTTATTCACCATTTGAAAGTTTTCATGGCAGATTTCTTGTTAAACTTTATGTTATCAGGTAATGTTTTTCAGAACAAGTGTGATGTTTAATCTATAGGGGTCTATTTCTGCACTCTATTCTGTTCCATCAATTCATTCTATCCTAGCTCTTTTGATTCTCCAAATAAACTTTAGAATCAGTTATTCAATATCTATAAAATTACTTGATGAAAATTTGATTAGGATTTCATTGAACTTATAGATTCAGTTAGGAAGCTTACATCTTGAAAATCTTGAGTCTTTCTGTTCATGAACATGGAATATCTCTCTATTTATTTACTTATTCTTTGATTTTTATTTAGCAGGTTTTTGTAATTTTCCTCATCTAGATCTTAATTTTAGACCTGTTTCTTCTCTAATATATGCTTTTAATGTTATAAATTTCCCATTTTGTACTACTTTCACTTCATTGTGCAAGTTTTGATAAATCATATGTTCATTTTCCTTTAGTTCACAGTATTTTTGTAGGGACTCTTGAGATCTCTGTTTTTGACTCATGTGTTATTTAGATGTGTATTGTTTAATTATTTGGGGATTTACAGCTATCTTTCTGTTAACTGCTAGTTTATACCCATTGTAGTCCAAGAACAGACATTGTATGATTTCTCTTCTTTTAATTTTGAAAAGGCATATCCTATGGCCCAGATGTGGTTTACTTTGCTGAATGTTTCATCTTGGCTTGAGAAAAATAGATATACTGTTGTGGTTGGATGAAATAATACATCAATATAAACTACAAATCAACTGATATGTTAGTTTCTGATAGATTTTCCGAAGTCTCCAACTATAATAGTATATTATCTATTTCTCCTTCCAGTTCTCTCAGCTTTAGCCTTATGTAGTTTGATATTCTGTTTTTGGGGACTTATGCATTGCTGCTGCTGCTGCTAAGTCACTTCAGGCATGTCTGACTCTGTGTGACCCCACAGAAGGCAGCCCATCAGGCTCCCCCATCCCTGGGATTCTCGAGGAGAGAACACAGGAGTGGGTTGCCATTTCCTTCTCCAATGCATGAAAGTGAAAAGTGAAAATGAAGTCGCTCNTAAGTCACTTCAGGCATGTCTGACTCTGTGTGACCCCACAGAAGGCAGCCCATCAGGCTCCCCCATCCCTGGGATTCTCGAGGAGAGAACACAGGAGTGGGTTGCCATTTCCTTCTCCAATGCATGAAAGTGAAAAGTGAAAATGAAGTCGCTCAGTCGTGTCTGACTCTTAGCGACCCCATGGGCTGCAGCCTACCAGGCTTCTCAGTCCATGGGATTTTCCAGGCAAGAGTACCGGAGTGAGGTGTCATTGACTTATGCATTAAGGAATGTTATATTGTCTTTGATAATTGACTCTTTTATCATTGTGTAATGATCCTCTTTCAGTTCAGTCGCTCAGCCGTGCCCGACTCTTTGCGACCATATGAATCGCAGCACGCCAGGCCTCCCTGTCCATCACCAACTCCCGGAGTTCACTCAGACTCACGTCCATCGAGTCGGTGATGCCATCCAGCCATCTCATCCTCTGTCGTCCCCTTCTCCTTCTGCTCCAAACCCCTCCCAGCATCAAAGTCTTTTCCAATGAGTCAACTTTTCTCATGAGGTGGCCAAAGTACTGGAGTTTCAGCTTTAGCATCATTCCTTCCAAAGAAATCCCAGGGTTGATCTCCTTCAGGATGGACTGTTTGGATCTCCTTGCAGTCCAAGGGACTCTCAAGAGTCTTCTCCAACACGACAGTTCAAAAGTATCAATTCTTCTTTGCTCAGCCTTCTTCACAGTCCAACTCTCACATTCATACATGACTACTGGAAAAACCACAGCCTTGACTAGATGGACCTTAGTCGGCAAAGTAATGTCTCTGCTTTTGAATATACTATCCAGGTTGGTCATAACGTTCCTTCCAAGGAATAAGCGTCTTTTAATTTCATGGCTGCAATCACCATCTGCAGTGATTTTGGGGCCCCAAAAATAAAGTCTGACACTGTTTCCACTGTTTCTCCATCTATTTCCCCTGATCCTCTTTATCTTTGCTAATTTTTCTTTCTTAAGATCTTTTGTCTGACACCAATGTAGATACTTATGTTTTCTTTTAATCACTATTAGCATAATGTATTTTTCTGCATCCACTTACTTTAAGTCTATGTGTGTGTCATATTTAAAGTAGGCTTCTTATATACAACATACAGTTGGGTCTACTTTATGCTGCTGCTGCTGCTGCTAAGTCACTTCAGTCATGTCCGACTCTGTGTGACCCCATAGAGGGCAGCCCACCAGGCTCCACCGTCCCTGGGATTCTCCAGGCAAGAATACTGGAGTGGGTCGCCATTTCCTTCTCCAATGCATGAAAGAGAAAAGTGAAAGTGAAGTCACTCAGTCTGTCCGACTGTTAGCAACCCCATGGACTGCAGCCCACCAGGCTACTCCGTCCATTGGATTTTCCAGGCAAGAGTACTGTAAAAATCTGTCTTTCAATAGTTAAAATTAGACCATTGACATGTGAAGTAAACATTGATATGGTGGGATTAATACCTACCATATTGTTACTGTTTTTAACTTGTTTCCTTTGTACTTTGTTGATATTTTTGACTTTTATGCTTTTGTGGTTTCAATTCAACATTATATTTTTCCATTTTCTTTTCTTTCTTAGTATATTTGATGTGCTTTAAAAAACACTTTTCTAGTGGTTAGTCTAGAGTTTGCAACATAAATAAACAACTGATATAAGTCCACATTCAAATATTAATAATACTGTATAGTTTTGCAGGTAGTGAAAGTACCTTTGTTACAAAATAATCTCAATTCCTCCCTCCTGTCTTCTGTATCATTGCTGTTATTCACTTCAAATGCACATAAAAATTCATAGATAAACATATAAGCATAAATAATTGGATACAGTATTGCTATTTTAAACAAAATGCTATTATATATGAACAAGAAAAATAAAATTATTTATTAAAAGTTTTAATTTTACATTTACATATTGACAATACTTTGAAAATGTTTTTCCGTCCACTTTCACCGCTACTATTCAACATAGTTCTGGAAGTTTTGGCCACAGCAATCAGAGCAGAAAAAGAAATAAAAGGAATCCAAATTGGAAAAGAAGAAGTAAAACTCTCACTGTTTGCAGATGACATGATCCTCTACATAGAAAATCCTAAAGACTCCACCAGAAAATTACTAGAGCTAATCAATGAATATAGTAAAGTTGCAGGATATAAAATCAACACACAGAAATCCCTTGCATTCCTATACACTAATAATGAGAAAGTAGAAAACGAAATTAAGGAAACAATTCCATTCACCATTGCAACGAAAAGAATAAAATACTTAGGAATATATCTACCTAAAGAAACTAAAGACCTATATATAGAAAACTATAAAACACTGATGAAAGAAATCAAAGAGGACACTAATAGATGGAGAAATATACCATGTTCATGGATTGGAAGAATCAATATAGTGAAAATGAATATATTACCCAAAGCAATCTACAGATTCAATGCAATCCCTATCAAGCTACCAGCGGTATTTTTCACAGAACTAGAACAAATAATTTCAAGATTTGTATGGAAATACAAAAAACCTCGAATAGCCAAAGCAATTTTGAGAAAGAAGAATGGAACTGGAGGAATCAACTTACCTGACTTCAGGCTCTACTACAAAGCCACAGTCATCAAGACAGTGTGGTACTGGCACAAAGACAGAAATATAGATCAATGGAACAAAATAGAAAGCCCAGAGATAAATCCACACACATATGGACACCTTATCTTTGACAAAGGAGGCAAGAATATACAATGGAGTAAAGACAATCTCTTTAACAAGTGGTGCTGGGAAAACTGGTCAACCACTTGTAAAAGAATGAAACTAGATCACTTTCTAACACCACACACAAAAATAAACTCAAAATGGATTAAAGATCTAAATGTAAGACCAGAAACTATAAAACTCCTAGAGGAGAACATAGGCAAAACACTCTCCGACATAAATCACAGCAGGATCCTCAATGATCCGCCTCCCAGAATACTGGAAATAAAAGCAAATATAAACAAATGGGATCTAATTAAAATTAAAAGCTTCTGCACAACAAAGGAAACTATAAGCAAGGTGAAAAGACAACCCTCTGAATGGGAGAAAATAATAGCAAATGAAGCAACTGACAAACAACTAATCTCAAAAATATACAAGCAACTTATACAGCTCAATTCCAGAAAAATAAACGACCCAATCAAAAAATGGGCCAAAGAACTAAATAGACATTTCTCCAAAGAAGACATACGGATGGCTAACAAACACATGAAAAGATGCTCAACGTCACTCATTATCAGAGAAATGCAAATCAAGACCACAATGAGATACCACTTCACACCAGTCAGAATGGCTGCGATCCAAAAGTCTGCAAGCAATAAATGCTGGAGAGGGTGTGGAGAAAAGGGAACCCTTTTACACTGTTGGTGGGAATGCAAACTAGTACAGCCACTATGGAGAACAGTGTGGAGATTCCTTAAGAAATTGCAAATAGAACTGCCTTATGACCCAGCAATCCCACTGCTGGGCATACACACCGAGGAAACCAGAATAGAAAGAGACACATGTACCCCAATGTTCATTGCAGCACTGTTTATAATAGCCAGGACATGGAAACAACCTAGATGTCCATCAGCGGATGAATGGATAAGAAAGCTGTGGTATATATACACAATGGAGTATTACTCAGCCATTAAAAAGAATACATTTGAATCAGTTCTAATAAGATGGATGAAACTGGAACCAATTATACAGAGTGAAGTAAGCCAGAAAGAAAAACACCAATACAGTATACTAACACATATATATGGAATTTAGAAAGATGGTAATGAGGACCCTGTATGCAAGACAGCAAAAGAGATACAGATGTGTAGAGCGGACTTATGGACTCTGAGGGAGAAGGAGAGGGAGAGGGAGAGGGTGGGATGATTTGGGAGAATAGCATTGAAATTTGTATACTATCATGTAAGAAATGAATTGCCAGTCTATGTTCAATGCAGGATGCAGGACGCTTGGGGCTGGTGTATGGGGATGATCTGGAGGGATGATGTGGGGTGGGAGGTGGGAGGGGGGTTCATGTTTGGGAGTTCGTGTAAAAAAATAAATAAATACAAAAAAAAAAAAGAATGCAGAAAAAAAAAAGAAGAAAAAGAAAATGTTTTTCCTTTCTATATATAGTTCTGAGTTTCTGACCTGTATAGTTTTTCTTTTCTCTAAAGAATTCCTTGTAACATTTTCTACAAGGCAGGTCTACTGTTGAAAAAATGTTTGTTATTGGTATGAGAAAATTTATTTCTCCTTCACTTCTGAAAAATAATTTCACAAGGTACATAATTTTAGGTATATAGTTTTTTTCTATCAGTACTTTAAATATTTCACTCCATTCTCTTCTTTCTTGCATGTTTATGAGAAGGGAAATGCAATTCTTTGATAACTAAAATGTTTTTTCTACTGCCTTTTTCAGAACTTTTTCTTTATACTTTATTTTTGGAGTTTGGAAATGAAATGACATGCTTGGGTGTGTTTCTTTGTGTGTATATGTTTTGGGCATTTATACTATTTGGTGTTGTCTAAGCTTTTTAAATCTGTGTATTGATGTCTGACATTAGTTTAAGAGAATTTCTCAGTAATTTTTATTTTAAATATTTCTTTTCCTTTTTCTCCTTCTCTTTAAAATATTTCCATTACAAATATTTTATACATCTTGTACTTATACGATGATTCTTGGATATCTGCATTGTTTTTCATCTTTTTGCCTTTTCCTTTTAGTTTTGAAGGTTTCTATTGATATGTGTTCAAGCTCAAAGATTTGTTCCTCACCTATGTCCATTCTCTAAATAAGCCAAAGACATTCTTTACTTCTGTTATAATGCTTTTTAATTACTAGCATTTCTTTTTGTCTCTTAAAATTTTCACATCTTCACTTACATTCTCCATGTTTTTTAATGCTGTTTATTTTACATGTAAGATAATAAATAATATTAATCATAGCTGTTCAAAGTTCCTGGTCTAATAACGTCAACATCCCTGACATATCCAAGTCTGTGCTTGATGATTCTCTATCTCTTAAAACCATGCATTTTGCATTTTCAGGTGCCTTGTGAGTTTTCCTTTGTAACTGAACTTGATATACTTGGTAAAATGACTATTATAAGTAAATACTTAGTAATTTCGTTGTGTGTGTGGATGAGTAAATAATTTTATAGTCCTATGATGAGGTTTCAGTCTTTTAGTAAGCCTGAACCTCTGCCTTATTTGCATTACAAATACTTAGGGTTTTTTTTTTTTTTAAGTTTTATTATAGTATAGTTGCTTTACAGTGTACTATACAGCAAAGTAAATCAGCTGTACATATATTCCTTCTTTTTTGGATTTCCTTCCCATTTAGGTCACCATAGAACATTGAGTAGAGTTCCCTGTGGTATACAGTAGGTTCATATTATTTATCTGTTTTATTCATGTGTGTGCAAGTTCAGTTGCTCAGTTGTGTCCAACACTTTGCAACCCCATGGACTGTAGCCTGCTAAACTCCTCTGTCCATGGAATTTTCCAGGCAAGAAAACTAGAGTGGGTTGCCATTTCCTATTCCAGGGGATCTTCCTGACCCAGGAATCAAACCTGTGTCTCTTGCATCTCCTGCATTCTTTACCACTATGCCACCTGGGAATCAATTATACACAGTAGTATATAAATGTCAATTCCAATCTCCCAATCCATCCCTCCTCCCTTTCCCCACTTGGAGTCCATACATTTGTTCTCTACATCTGTGTCTCTGCTTCTGCTTTGCACATAAGTAAGTAAGTAAGTAAGTAAATAAAGTCACTCAGTCGTGTCCGACTCTTTGTGACCCCATGGACTGCAACCCACCAGGCTCCTCAGTCCATGGGATTCTCCAGGCAAGTATACTGGAGTGGGTTGTCATTTCCTTCTCCAGGGGATCTTCCCAACCCAGGGATCGAACCTAGGTCTCCCGCATTGGAGGCAGACGCTTTAACCTCTGAGCCACCAGGGAAGCTTTGCACATAGGTTCATCTGTACTATTTGTCTAGCTTCCACAGATGTGTATTAATATTCGATATTTGTTTCTCTCTTTCTGACTTACTTCACTTTGTATGACAGTCATTAGGTCCATCCACATGTCTACAAATGACATGATTTCATTCCTTTTTATGGTTGAATAATGCTCCATTGTATATATGTACCATAACTTCTTTATCCATTCCTCTGTTGATGGACATCTAGGTTGCTTCCATGTAATACAGCCACTATCACAGCAGAACTCCACTGTCTCCACTGTCACAGGAGAACAGTATGGAAATTCCCTAAAACTAAAAGTAGAACTGCCACATGACCCAGGAATCCTACTCCTGGGCATATGCTCCAAAGTTACCTACATCCTAATGTTCATCTTAACTTTCTTTTTTAACCCCTACTTAGGTGGGACAGGGTGACTTCCCTAGTAGCAGAGATGGTAAAGCGTCTGCCTACAGTACAGGAGACCTGGGTTCAATCCATGGGTCAGGAAGATCTCCTGGAGAAGGGAATGGCAACCCACTCCAGTATTCTTGCCTGGAAAATTCCATGGATGGAGGAGCCTGGTAGGCTACAGTCCATGGGGTTCGCAAGGAGTCGGACACGACTGAGTGACTTCACTTTCACTTTCACTTAGGTAGGACAGGATGGGTAGGGTTTCATGGAATTAGACTAACTGACCTTGGGGCAAGGAAATACCTATGATAAAACCCATACTATGATTAAATAATTTCTCCTAAGGCCAGATCTTCTTAAGGACAGAGTGCTCTGGTGTATTTCATAATGCTTCCTTTTTTCTGCTCCCCCTGCTGAAAGCATGAGGGTATTTTTCTGTAATATTCACTGTGAGAATTTTGTAGAGTTTCAGGAAGTTAAATTAACAAAATTGTTGGGAGGGGGGATGCCCTCAATGACTGGGTCCTCTTTGAGTTTTTAATCTTTCATACTTGTCCACATTGAGCCTCCAGCATCTTATCAGTTCTTGGTCAAGATTCTCTATCCTGGCACTGGTTCTCATGACTGTTTTTGCTTATGAATTTTTATTCTGGTAAATTGTGATTATCTGTATCCCTTGCAGGTGTCTCTAACTTAGGGACAGCAGTTTGTCCTGTGACCTCACTTTCCTTATTGATCTAAGAAGAGTTGTTTCTTTCTGCTTGTTCAGTTTTTTATTTATTGTTAGAATGGAGGGTAACTTCCAAGTATCTTACATGCCAGACTGTAAACTGCAATTTAATTTGTCTCATTTCTTTTAATGGTCAAATAATATTCCACTGTATGAATATATTATATTTTACTTAACTATTAATCTGTTGAACATTTGGATTGTTTCTATATTTTTGCTACTATGCATGATGGTGCTAGGAAAATGTGTGTGTGTGTGTGTGTGTGTGTGTGTGGTATATGTTTTAATTTCTCTAAGAGAATGTTGTTGCTGTTCAGTCACCCAGTCATGTCCAACTCTTTGTGACCCCATCGATTGTAGCACAGCAGGCCTCTCTGTCCCTCACCATCTCCCAGGGTTTACCCAATTCATCTCCATTGCATCAGTGATCCAGCCATCTCATTCTTTGATACCCTCTTCTCTTTCTGCCCTCTATCTTTCCCAGCATCAGGGACTTTTCCAATGAATAGTCTGTTCGTTCACATCAGACGACTGAAATACTGGACTTCAGCATCAATCCTTCCAATGAGTATTGAGGGTTGATTTCACTTAAGGTTGACTGATTTGAACTCCTTGCTATTCAAAGGACTCTCAGGAATCTTTTCCAGCACCACAGTTCAAAGGCATTGATTCTTCATCACTCTGCTTTCTTAACAATCCAGCTCTCACAACTGAATGTGACCACTGGGAAGATCATAGCCTTGACTATAAGTACCTTTGTTGGCAGAGCAATGTCTTTGCTTTTCAACACACTGTCTAGGTTTGTCATAGCTTTCCTGCCAAGAAACAAATGTCTTTTGATTTCATGGCTGTAGTTAGCATCTGCAGTGATTTTAGAGCCCAAGAAAAGGAAATCTGTCACTAACTCCACATTTCCCCCCCCCCCATTTGCCATGAAGTAATGGAGCCAGATGCCACAATCATAGTTTTTAAATATTTAATTTTAAGCCAGCTCTGTCACTCTCTTCCTTCACCTTCATCAAGAGGCTCTTTAATTTCTCTTTGTCTTCTGCCATTATAGTGGTATCATCCACATATATGAGGTTATTGATGTTTCTCCCAACTATCTTGATTTCAGCTTGTAACACTTCCAGCCCAGCATTTTTCATGACATGTTCAGCATATAGATTAAACAAATGGGGTGACAACAGACAGACCTGTCATAATCCTTTCTCAATCTTGAACCAATCAGTTGTTCCATACAGGGTTCTAACTATTGCTTCTTGACCTGCATACAGGTTTCTCAGGTGACAGGTAAGATGGTCTGGTATTCCCATTACTTTAAGAGCGTTTCACAGTTTATTATGATCTACACAGTCAAAGGCTTTGGCACAGTTGATGAAACAGTGGTAAATGTTTTTCTGGGATTCTCTACCTTTCTCTATGATCCAGTGAATGTTGTCAACTTGATCTCTGATTCCTCTTCCTCTAAGAGAATACATGCTTAGTACTATGATAAACACTATGTTTTTATGGAACTTCCACACTATTTTCAAAGCAGCTGCACTATTTTATGTTTCCACTAGCAGGACATAAGTGCTTCAGTTTTGTCACATCATCTCAACACATTTTTTCCCTTAAAAAATGTGTGTGTGTGTTTTTTTTTTTTTTTTTTAATGATGAGCATCACAGTATGTGTGTAGAAGTATATCATTGTAATTTTGATTTACATTTGTTTTCTGATGGCTTATGATGTTGAGTCCCTTTATAGGTGCTTAATATCCACTTATATATGCTTTTTGAAGGAATGTCTATTCATACCCTTTCTCTGATTTTTAAAACATGGTTCTCTTTATTATTGGGAAGATATTTAATATAACTATGCACACATTTCTTATGTCAAGCAGAGTATTGTACACTTATTACTAATCTCAAGGGAGGACTTTATTGTTTTTAAAAACATTTTTTTTTTTATATTGGAGTTTAGCTGATTAAGAATGTTGTGATAGTTCAGGTGGAAAGCAAAGGGATTCAGTTGTACATATAGATGTATCTTCCCATTCCCCAAATCCCCCTCCCATCCAGGCCAGAGGAGGACTTTAAATTATTTTGCCCACTGAATGTTGCTGTCAGAGTCCCAAGGAAAACACAACACAGTCAAGCACTGGAGGAGCAAGCAATCTCTCCTTGCAGAGATGGCCAGCAATCTCTCCTTGCAGCTAATGCAGAGAAATTTGCAACATACACCACTCATACTGCAGTAGAAAGACCCTGTCACCTTCCATCAGTGGACAGATATAACAGTTGGACATTGCCATACAATGCACATGTTTTGACCAACTATAAAAGAATCAGTTCAGTTCCATCACTCAGTCATGTCTGACTCTTTTTGACCCCATGAACTGCAGCATGCCAGGCCTCCCTGTCCATCACCAACTCCCGGAGTTTACTCAGACTCAATGTCCACTGAGTTGGTGATGCCATCCAACCATCTCATCCTCTGTCATCCCCTTCTCCTCCCACCTTCAATCTTTCCCAGCATTAGGGTCTTTTACAATGAGTCAGTTCTTCACTTCAGGTGGCCAAAGTATTGGAGTTTCAGCTTCAGCACCAGTTCTTCCAATGAATATTCAGGACTGATTTTCCTTAGGATGAACTGGTTGGATCTCCTTGCAGTCCAAGGGACTCTCAAGAGTCTTCTCCAACACCACAGTTCAAGAGTATCAATTCTTCAGAGCTCAGCTTTCTTCACAGTCCAACTCTCACATCAATACATGACTACCAGAAAAATTCTTTTATAGACCATAGATCAAATTACCAAAATCCTTTGGATCATCAAAAAAGCAAGAGAGTTCCAGAAAAACATTTACTTCTGTTTTATTGACTATGACAAAGCCTTTGACTGTGTGGATCACAATAAATTGTGGAAAATTCTGAAAAAGATGGGAATATCAGACCACTTGACCTGCCTCTTGAGAAACCTATATGCAGGTCAGGAAGCAACAGTTAGAACTGGACATGGAACAACAGACTCGTTCAAAATAGGGAAATGAGTACGTCAAGGCTATATAGTGTCACTCTGCTTATTTAACTTATATGCATAGTACATCATGAAAAAATGCTGGGCTAGATGAAGCACAAGCTGGAATCAGGATTGCAGGGAGAAATATCAATAGCCTCAGATATGCAGATGATACCACCCTTATGGAAGAATGGCTAAAGAGCCTCTTAATAAAAGTGAAAGAGGAGAGTGAAAAAGTTGGATTAAAACTCAACATTCAGAAAACTAAAATCATGGCATCCAGTCCCATCACTTCATGGGAAATAGATGGGGAAACAGTGGAAACAGTGACAGTCTTTATTTTTCTGGGCTCCAAAATCACTGCAGATGGTGACTGCAGCCATGAAATTAAAAGACACTTACTCCTTGGAAGAAAAAATTATGACCAACCTAGATAGTATATTTAAAAGCAGAGACATTACTTTGACAAAAAGGTCTATATAGTCAAAGCTATCATTTTTCCAGTAGTCATGTATGGATGTGAGAGTTGGACTGTAAAAGAATGAATGAGTGAGTGAGTGAAGTTGCTCAGTCGTGTCCGACTCTTTGCAACCCCATGGACTGCAGCCTACCAGGCTCCTCCATCCATGGGATTTTCCAGGCAAGAATACTGGAGTGGGTTGCAGGAGATCTTCCCAACACAAGGATTGAACCCAGGTCCCCTGCATTTGTAGGCAGATGCTTTACCGTCTGAGCTACCAGGGAAGTTATGGAAGAATATTGATCACTAAATAGGGAAATATATTCCCACATAAGATGATAAACCAGCACAGGCTGTGTGGGCGAATTATCTTTTGGCAAGTAAGCGTTCCAGGCACAAGGCCTGTTTTTACAGTTCTCAGTTGGTGTTGGAAGACTGCACGCATGAGACTGCTTACCCAACACTTATTAAGCTACACAATTTGAAATCATTTTCTCCCATTCCATGGTCTGTCTTTCCCTTGGTGTCGAAGAACAATAGTTCTTGTTGGTATCCTTTGTAAATTGAGTTTTCAATTTTGATGTCCAATTAGCTTTTTTTCTTTTGTTGTTTGTGCCTTTGGTATTCTATCCAAGTAACTGGTAAGTAATGGAAAACTGGAGATTCATTTACTGTCTACATAGTTTTGCCTTTCCCTGCTATAAGTGCGATTAGACACTGTAAAGCACTTTCAGAATGACTTATTTCACTTCATAATAGGCATTTGATATTTATCCATGTCTTTGTGTGACTTGATTGATCATTACATTTTATCACTGAATAATCCATTGAATGGATGGACCACAGTTTTATACCCATTTATTTATTGAAGAACATTTTCCTGGTTTCCAGGTTTTAATGATTATGAATAAAGCTGAAATAAAAAGGCAGGTAGGTTTTTGTTTGGACAAACATTTTCAAGTCAGTTGAGTAAACATCTAGGAGCACAACTGCTTGATTGAGTGGTCTGATTATCGTTAGATTTGTAAGGTACTATCAGATTATCTTCCAAAGCAGTTTACCATTTTACATTATTACCACAGATGAAAGAGATGTCCTTTTGCTCCTTGCCAAAAAATTGGTACTGCCAGGGTTTTGTTGTCGTTTTGTTTTATTTTTGCCATTTTCACAGATCTGTATGTCTTACATATTTAATATTGGCTTTTCTTACTGTTAATGAGAGCAGACCAAGAGTTATGTTCACCATCTAACCAGAGGCTTTCAAATTGTACTTGGCTGCCAGTGGTCAATTTGTAGGAACTGTCTTATACTGGTGAGCTTCTTTATGAAAGTATTGACTGTAATAATTTCTTAAACTCTTCTGTATAGGAAAGCATTCCATAAATTGTGTATCCCAGAGGCAAAGAGATTCAGTTTTCTCCTCTTTGTTCTCTGCTCTTTATTCTCACTGAAACATTTACCTCATTTATGACCCCTGCTTTTCTTGATGTACTTCATTTTTATGCAGGTCATATTCATCCTCTTAAAGACCCTCATCTAACATACAGCTAACTAGTCTCATTAAAAGCTTTCTTTTATCCCATTCACTTTTTTTAAAATCTGGAGTGCAGTACTACTTTCACTGAACATTCAAGTGTTCTATGCATTTCTCACTTCATGTTGAACACTTGAACCCAAACTTGAATCCAGACTCTACAATCGCCATTTGCTCTTTCTTAAAATTGCTTTTTTCCTGTTTCTTTCTCTTATAGTCAGCACACATTCCTCACAACAGTGATAAATATTAGCCAAACTCATTAGGCCTAGTCTGAAGACGAACTCCTCTCCTGCATATCAAGTTGCATTGAGTAAGCCTGGTAATTTCTTTTAGATTAGATATTGACTTCAAATGCCACAGTAAGCTGTTCATTTGGTACAGTTTCTGGTTACCTGAGGGAAAGGGTGACTTTTAAGCTGGTCTGGTTTCTTCTCTCTGTATAAGCCTTGATGAAAAATTCTTCTAAAATTCAGGAGTGATTTAATGATTGATATCAGCTGTGAGAGTGGCACAGGCTCCTTCATTAACAATTTAAAAAGAGCAAAAGCAGAGAAATACTTGATTGAAATATTCCAAATTGCTTCTTCTTTCTTTCCCTGCGTCTATTGTAGGCCTTTAGCCTCCAGTCCCACAGGAACAACCTTGACATTAATCAATACACGAAGGGAAAAACCATAATTAATAAGCTTAATATATCATGTGGAGTGTTAAAGCTAATTGTATTTATATTCAAATTTTAAGTCAGTTATTACCCTGGAGTAGTAATTTATAGACTTCTTCTCTGTGTCCTAGAAAATATAGCAGAAAAAATGAACCTATGTTTTTGTTTTATGCCCAAAGAATAACCTTTAGGGTTAGGGTTATAATTTCTGGGTGGAATATTTAACATAATTACATTCATATTCAATAGGGAATCTTTTAGAAAATCACTGCTTGGAATGCAGTTCTATAAATGCTGTATCTTGAGCCAAATTAAACATGTAAAATGCCAAGTTCTCAATCTAAAGAAAAACGTTACCATCTGCTGTAATTATATAGAATGAGAAAGACAGTGAATGTTTCCCCATTTATTGAACACAAAAGAGACACTTCTTTTAAAACAAATTGTTGGGTCTTGTTGGTTCAGATTGTGATGTTTTCACTCAAGCAGAATAATGTCTACATTCACTCAGTGTTATGTATTAGGTAGTTAAGTATACTCACATTTTACTAAAACCTTGCAAATGTTTCTTGGCCAGAAAGAGAGTGAAATGAAACATGATTCTCTATGTAACCAGTTAAAAATATCCAAACTGACAGTTTGCTTGGGTGACAGTTTACTTGGGATTTGAGCATTTCTCTAATGAGGTATAAAAGTAGTTTCACTCAACTCAGAACTTAACAATTAAGACAATTTATACTTAAGGAATTTAGACTTAAGTTAGAAATATATATTTTCCCCAACATTTTTAAGTTCTGAGGTAATATACAAAGAGCACATTTTTATAAATTCTTCCTAAGGAGAGAAATTTTATTGACATTTTGTTTTAAAAATGGATGACATAAACTATGATCAAATTTAAATACTACTTATCCATGAAAAGAAGCGTTATATTTGATTGTTGTTTAGTCACTAAGTCATGTCTGTCTCTTCTGAGACTCCACAAACCTTAGTCTGCCAGCCTCCTCTGTCCCTGGGATTTTCTAGGTGAGAATACTGGAGTGGGTTGCCATTTCCTTCTCCCAAGAGTCTTCCCAACCCAGGGATCAAACCCTGGTCTCCTGCATTGTCAGGCAGATTCTTTACTGCTGAGCCACTTGTGAAACCCATTACATTTGATAGGTGAGTGCAAATTACCCAGACTTCCCTAAAAAATGAATAATAAAAGAAAGGCATTGCTTCTCATCCCTAAAGTAGGCCTTGTATTTACACACTTTCTGTATCAAAATGAAGTATGGATCCCACCAAATCCACTATACTTTATTCTCAGTTCCACTGGGCATTTCTCACAGCTGCCTAAGCTGCCTTCAGTAAATTGTTTTTTCCTACAACACACATTTCTCTCTTTCATACTACAAAATACATTATTTATGTGTATGCCTAATTCTGTTATTGGAAAAAGTAAGTTAATTTTTAGAGTTATTGATTTTACTTTGTCAAACATATGTTGCTCTTTTCTTCTTGTGACTAAAACAAAAAGAACTATGAAAGAAACAAACAAAATCAATATTTCTCTATTAACTATGTTACTTAAAAATCACATTTGATTCAGAGAAATGCAGGATATGAGATAGAATCACATGGAAACCAAATGTTTTAGGCTTCTTCTCTGAACCAACTTTCCCTAACCACCCTCACCCTGCTTCTATTAACTACCATGCCAGTGTGTTTCAAGTATACATTTTATTGCATGTACTTCATTTTTTTAATAATTATTAGCATACATGCTATTAATATTTCTGCCATATTTCTGGCTTATTGAGGACATTAAATTGCATAGCTAATGTGAATATATGCTATCCTGAGCATAAAAGAAAAGGAATATTACTCTTTGTATTGGGGTGAATTTTTACATTAAGGAGTAAAAGGGTAAATTGTTCTAGATTCTTCTTTAGAATTGACTCACACTGATCTTCTGCATGAACTGGGTTCCTCTCTTTAACCTCAGTGTGGAAAGCTTTGGAAGGAAAACAGAGGAAAAAATATGTAGAAAACACAACATACACAGATCTGATCTGGGCCAAGGAATACATCACAAAAGGCTAACAGTAATATTAATGACATAACCTCCTCGTTATTGGGTGACTACCTTTGACACGTGTTATAAGTTATATTAATGACAACCTTCTTAAATAGGAGGTTTCAGGCTGAAAATATCATGCTATTTTTTTCCCCCCATTCTGCTGCAACAGAAGAAGGGAATTACTTGCTTCTTTGTTTTTGGGACCTGTTACACTTATCCGTGCAGAAAACCCTGCATTCTCAATTGGTCTGTGTAAGGTCTATAGTTCTGGGGCAGAAGGGGGTAAAGGTTTAATTCAGGGGAAATGTTTGCATCTGGTATATTGAACTTAAGACTGAAAAACAAAAATAAAACAAAACAAAAACCTCTCTAATGAAAGGGATTTGATAGTAGAGTAAGAATGGAAATTTATGGTGGGGTCTTGATCCAGGGAGTTTAAGTTTCAGTGATGGTTTAGTAAAGCAGATAATATATTCAAAGCGGCACTGCTCCTTTTTAGATTTAAACTGTTGTCTTAACAGTTACAGACTTAACAGATAACTATAAAAGACGACAATGCAAAAAAGCAAAATGGCCGTCTGGGGAGGCCAGACAAATAGCTGTGAAAAGAAGAGAAGTGAAAAGCAAAGGAGAAAAGGAAAGATATAAGCATCTGAATGCAGAGTTCCAAAGAATAGTAAGAAAAGATAAGAAAGCTTTCCTCAATGGTCAATGCAAAGAAATAGAGGAAAACAACAGAATGGGAAAGACTAGAGATCTCATCAAGAAAATTAGAGATACCAAGAGAACATTTCATACAAAGATGGGCTCAATGAAGGACAGAAATGGTATGGACCTAACAGAAGTAGAAGATATTAAGAAGAGGTGGCAAGAATACACAGAAGAACTGTACAAAAAAGATCTTCATACATCTGTGTCTCTTTTGCTGTCTCACATACAGGGTTATCATTATGTGGGAGAGGGAGAGGGTGGGATGATTTGGGAGAATGGCACTGAAACATGTATAATATCATACATGAAATGAGTCACCAGTCCAGGTTCAATACATGATACTGGATGCTTGAGGCTGGTGCACTGACATGATCCAGAGGGATGGTATGGGGAGGGAGGAGCGAGGGGGGTTCAGGATGGGGAACACGTTTATATCTGTGGTGGATACATGTTGATGTATGGCAAAACCAATATTGTAAAGTAATTAACCTCCAGTTAAAATAAATAAATTTATATTAAAAAAAAAGATCTTCATGACCAAGGTAATCACAATGGTGTGATCACTCACCTAGAGCCAGACATCCTGGAATGTGAAGTCAAGTGGGCCTTAGAAAGCATCATTATGAACAAAGCTAGTGGAGGTGATGGAATTCCAGTGGAGCTACTTCAAATCCTGAAAGATGATGCTGTGAAAGTGCTGCACTCAATATGCCAGCAAATTTGGGAAACTCAGCAGTGGCCACAGGACTGGAAAAGGTCAGTTTTCATTCCTATCCTAAAGAAAAGCAATGCCAAAGAATGCTCAAACTACCTCACAATTGCAGTCATCTCACATGCTAGTAAAGTAATGCTCAAAATTCTCCAAGCCAGGCTTCAGTAATACGTGAACCATGAACTTCCAGATGTTCAAGCTGGTTTTAGAAAAGGCAGAGGAACCAGAGATCAAATTGCCAACATCTGCTGGATCATGGAAAAAGCAAGAGAGTTCCAGAAAAACATCTATTTCTGCTTTATTGACTATGCCAAAGCCTTGACTATGTGGATCACAATGAACTGCAGAAAATTCTTCAAGAGATGGGAATACCAGAACACCTGACCTGCCCTGGTGGCTCAGAGGGTAAGGCACCTGCCTGCAATGCGGGAGACCTGGGTTCGATCTCTGGGTCAGGAAGTTCCCCTGGAGAAGGAAATGGCAACCTACTCCTGTATCCTTGCCTGGAGAATTCCATGGATGGAAGAGCCTGGTGGGCTACAGTCCATGGGGTCGCAAAGAGTCGGACACGACTGAGCAAGCTCACTTCACTTCACTTCAATTCACTTCACTTCACCTGCCTCTTGAGAAACCTATATGCAGGTCAGGAAGCAACATTTAGAACTGGACATGGAACAACAGACTGGTTCCAAATAGGAAAAGGGGTACGTCAAGGCTATATATTGGCACCCTGCTTATTTAACTCATATTCAGAGTACATCATGAGAAACGCTGGGCTGAAAGAAGCACAAGCTGGCTTCAGGATTTCCAGGAGAAATATCAATAACCTCAGATATGCAGATGACACCACCCTTAAGGCAGAAAGTGAAGAGGAACTAAAGAGCCTCTTGATAATAGTGAAAGAGGAGAGTGAAAAAGTTGGCTTAACGCTCAACATTCAGAAAACAAAGATCGTGGCGTCTGGTCCCATCACTTCATGGGAAATAAATGGGGAAACAGTGAAAACAGTGTCAGACTTTATTTGGGGGGGCTCCAAAATCACTGCAGATGGTGATTGCAGCCATGAAATAAAGGACACTTACTCCTTGGAAGGAAAGTTATGACCAACCTAGATAGCATGTTCAAAAGCAGAGATATTACTTTGCCAACAAAGTTCCGTCTAGTCAA